>PVJX010002041.1:0-68585 GCA_004027295.1 Dolichotis patagonum | reverse complement strand
TGTGAATATACATAATGCCATGAAACTATACATTTAAAAATGGTTAAGAGGGTAAATTTCATGCCTTGAATAGTTAATCAATGCACACACATAAGTGTGTGTGTATGTAAGAAAGAAAATTAACTCTTCTATCCAGTTTTCCATTCATCCTGCCCCACAACAAAACAACAGCATTTATTCTGCACTTGTCTTTCATTCAAATTCTTAATCTTAATCTTTAATCTCTCCATAAATTTGAACAAAGTAATGGCATTCCTTCAACATTCAAAATACTCACCTATTTTGGATTCCAGCGCTGTTATTTTCTAGCCCAAAGTAAAGGGCACCTATAACCAGTGCCAGTATGATTGTGACAAGGACCTGTTCAAAAAGGAAAATAAGAGCATTTCAATGAGACGTAAGCACGTGTGCATACCATTTAATGTCACACATAGCCACATAATTAGTTTTTTCCATTGAGACAGACACTGCAAATGGAATGGCCAGTACTGGGGATGCAGTAGAGTGCTTCTTTAGTACGTGCAAGATGCTGGGCTCAAATACAAGTACTACAGAAAAATATTTCATTTGGAGTCCCTGGGAGAATGCACATTGGGGTAGTTATCTGACTGCTTCCTAAATTAAATTGAAAAGTACACTGTTTGGGAAACTGAGGGGATAGCAGAACAGACTCTGGAAATGCTAAGGTTCTCCAAATTACCATCAGGCATTGCCGATTTTGGGTCCAGTTCTGGCGCTGGATCACAAATGCCACACGGGCAGCAGAGCAACACAGACACCTGGAGAAGTCATCGTGGGAACAAAACACAGCTTGTGTGGCTAAGAGTTGAATTCAAATTGAATTTCCGGCCTTTGTTTTGATGAACATACAACTTTTTACTTCAAGAGCTTCAAGTGAAACAGGATGTCTTTACTCTTAACTTTAAAAGTAAATAAAAGTTTGAAAACATGATTTCTAACAATGGAATTTTCCTTGGCAAAGAAGTAGGGGTGAACTGGGCCCCACCTAGCCAACCTCTGGGGAATCCTGCCTTGATGGGAAAACTTACTGTCACAGCCGCCAAACCGCGCAACTAGACTGTCTGGTTCACCCAAGAGCTTCCTTTGCCCCCTCCTGTGTCACTGCTTCTCCATCAACCTTGGCAGTGAGGCCCACAGTCCACACAGCTACCTGAGCTGCCAGTGTTTCGCCTCCTCTGTCTCTACCTATCTGGCCTCTGTGGGGGGCTCCCAGGGAGAATGGACAAGCATATCTTTTGCTTGTAAGATAAAAAGTCTCTTAAGGCTTTGAATCACAATGGGGATTAAGGGCTATATTATGGTATAATTCATTTGTGGAATTCTAATGATTACCAAAATAGCAATAATAAAAGTATAACATGGTATTCTTAGAAAAACTGAAATATCCTACCAAATATAAAAGAAACTTCAATTTTAAAAAAATACTAAAATAGTACCAAACATTAATGAACTTTTGAAACATATTTTGGCATGAAAATGTGAAAGCAGAAAAACAGAAATATGACCTATAAAGACTAGTTTGTGAAGACTATAGTCCAGAACAAATATTTACACGTTTCACTTAGAAGACATCCTTAAAAATTCCTTTGCTAACAAGACAGAAATTTACGAACAAAAAAGTCCATTAGTCTGGCATATTTTCATTCTCCTCAGGATACAATCTGTTTCATTTCAACAGATTAAGCTTCTAAAACAAATGCTGATAACTATCAACATGCAGTATGCAAAAACAAAAAAGTGACTTTCACACAGCTCAACTTAGAATATTTGTGCTTTAAAATGGACACTCCTCACTCTTTATTTATTTGCACTCAAATTTGCTATCTTGTATTAACACTGTTAGTGTTGTCATTAGGGTGTTTCTAAAGGCTTTAAAGTTCTAAAATAATTCCAGGAAATTTTTTAAAATTTTGAGAAAACAGTGAACCCTACCATCGTGTCCTGCCTTTTATCAGTGCTCCTGTGTTATTCTTTCTTGTATGAAAAAAAGAAAATCACTGGGCAAGCTGAACACTGCATGGTCAGAAAAATAACACTGTTTGCAAGTCTGTGCATCTGGCCTCCAGCCTCTGTTTGAATGGATAGATAAATAAGAAATTCTCCACATACATTATCCTGCATATGTTCAAATACATTTAATCAACATTTCTCAAGGTGTATTCTGAAGAATGTTTGTGACTGCCATCATGAATCTATAGTTACACGGTTAATATGCCAATAGAAACAATGCTCTCCAAGAAATTAATGATAAAATCTTTCAAATGAAATTTAATAAGGAAACTCTTACAATTCAATGAATGCTAAATATTCTTATGCAATTCATCTATTCATCCCAAGAGCTCCCAAATATAATCTCTACTTAGAGGCCAAGTCTGAATCATACAAATAATGACTTTAAATCAAAGTACCGCTATAAGTAAATAGGTATATCACTAGTAAGCCATAAAACACTAACAATTTCATGTTCAAAAACTAAGAGAAATAAAAAACATGTAAGATTAATAAGCCTATGCCAACGGCCAGTAACCTATGGCCTACAGCCAAACAGGGCCAGTCACCTGTTTCTGTTAAGCCTATAAACTAAGAATAGTTTTTGCCAACTTTTTAAATAGATATGAGATAAAAAGATCAAAAATAAATGAAGACCCTACATGGATGGCCTGCAAAGCCTAGGGAATTAACCAGCTAGCCCCTTTTCTGAGCATTGGTGGGATTCGCTCTGGGGACCTGAGTGCCCCTCCCCGGTCAGGCAAGGAGGCTGAACATGCACCTGGAGGTAATGGGCCTGGCGTCTGCATCACAAGAACGTGTAGCAGCCAAACGGGCACAAGAAACAGTGTTCGACTCACACCCTGCACAGAAAGAACTTACAACTACTTTTAGAAAACCTAACGCATAAATTCCACGAAAGAATCTACTCGCTATGTCATCTCACTGTTTAACAACGGGTAACCCAAAGTGATGGATCGAACTTGTAACTTTTTTCCAAGAATAAAACTATTCTCAAAAAATAAAATTATATCCTTGGTTTATAGGACAAAAACTTTGCATGTTCTGAAAGAAATGACAAATCACAAGAACCAAAAATACGTAGAACGATTGGCAAACTGACACAAATAGGGAAGTGGGCTCTCAGACCCAGCTGGACGGTTAAACTGGACGGTCAACATGACTGGCTTGAGAGCCACTGAGAGAATGAGTAAAGCACACTTCTGAGTGCAAGCAGGTGGGTGACAGGGTCATGAAACGGTTTATACCTGGTTCCCAGCTTCTCCCCTTTGGCACTGATGACCTGCACTCTGCTTCTCAGCTGCCATGAACCGAGCCGCTTTCTCCACCCGCCCTTCTGTTACAATGTCCCTGTCTTGGAGCCAGGCAACCTGAGACTGAAAGCTCTGAAACCACAAACCAAATAAATCTGTCCCTTTTAAGCTGCCGGTTTTGGGTATTTGCATCAGCGAAAGGAAAGCTGAACAACAGAGAAAGTGACTACTAAAATATGAAACTACGGTGCTCATGTCTCATGTTAAGAAGTCAGCAGTTTCTCGTTACAGCTGAAGATATTTCATCATCTCATAATCACAGCCTTTGGCAAATGAGGTTCTTCCCTCAGAGTGGACAGTGCAAACTACCCTAGGATGTACACAGTTCTCCCATCTGATGTCACCTGCAAACCAAACCTCTTCTCCTGACCTCTCTACTTCAACTTTCTGAATAGTCCCTTCTGCCATCTGCCACGCTACACATTTTCTTTAGTCAGTTATCCTCTCCCTGCCCACATAATAAAGTAACCTCCATTAGACCAGATTTGCATTTTTGCCCATTTTGCTCATTACTGTATTAGTGTTCCAAAACACAAGACAGTCTTTTATATTGAATTTGTGGGATAAATCAGTGAATGAATTGTGGACAGCTATATGAATACTTGATATGTAGTTGACATTGCCTTAACTTTTTTTAAAAAACATAAAATTTCTATTGAGATTACTCATTAGAATATATATGTGTTTGTATGTGTATGTGTGTGCACGTGTGTGTGTGTGTATTTGTTTTTTGGTTTTTTTTTTTTGTACCAGAAATTGAACTCAAGACCTTATGCTTGACGGGCAGGCACTGGGTCACTGAGCTATATATCCCTGGCCTTAGAACCAGCCTAAATCAGGCAACCTAAGAAGCCACTAAAAAAAAGTTTCCCATAAGTAAAAAAATAAAAACTTGTTCTACTGACAGCTTCTATATCCCAAATGAAGTGGAGATGACAAATAAATAGAAGCAGAAGATTAACATAATCCCAAAATAATAGGCTATAATCTGATATAATCCACTAGGAATTTGACTATACCCATATGAGCATTTCATAGCATAGTTAAGACCCGCCAGGTTACCTGAGCTATGGAGGCCTGAGGATTGCCCAGAAGGTTTTTGAATGAACGCCTGGCAATCCATCTCAGCTGGTGACAGAAGGAGGTCATATATGTGTTCTCCTTGAAAGCTATACTTCTCTTCTTCTTATAACCACCTGAAAGTTGATCTAATTCAGCTTTTGTATCTCTGTACAAGGTGGAACTGGCATAGAATTCACCTAGTTTTTCTATGATTGGCTTATCTCTCTTAGAAGGCTCTTCGGTTCTGTTGACTTTGAAATAAAAGTGGATAAAGAAGAAAAACATTAACAGATAGTTGATTTAATTCATTTTTCTGTAAGCTCACTGACAGATAAGAAGTTGATTTGGGGCAGGGGACTGTTCAAGACAGGGTCTCACTATGTTGACCAGGCTGATCTCAAACTCCAAGTGATCTTCCTGCCTCAGCCTCCCAAGTTCTGGGATCATAGGCATGTGCCACCATGCCCTGCAACATATTGATTCTCAAGTGTATAAATAAATTACTAGATTCTCTTGTGTATAAATAAATTACTAAATTATTTCACTGGTTTACACATTAGAAAAAAATACAGCCCAACCATTGACCTTTCTCTTTTTGAACCCTAATTCTTAAACCAGACTTCCTACTATAAAACACATGACTCAGTATAACAATCTGGTCCTTGAACTGGGCAAATGCATGAAGTGCAAAAGTTCTTCTTTATAAATAAAACTATAAATAATGATCACATTTATCTTTTAATAGAAACTCCCCTTATAGCTGACAGTATCATAAAAATATTCACATATAAATATGACAGCTATTGCTGATTTAATATCATCCTTCTTAGAAGTCCTACCATGCTTCTATTCTTCTACTACCATTGGTTCTATCTATCACATTGTGTCTTATCGGGATTTGAATATGTGTGATAGTTTAAACAAAATTTTTTTATCGAAAATGAGATATTATAGTACCCATTGATCATTTTCTGTTATTTGGTTCAGAAAGCCCTGTAATTCTTTCACTCTTTGAATGGTTTTATACTATTTTGTTATGTTTGATATTATTGTATTTGAAACTATGCTCAACTATAGCAGAGAAAGAGATATTGTGATAGCTACTGTTAATGTCCGGTTGCCTTAATGTAAAGTACTGTGTTGCCTATGTTATCCTGTTCTGATCTGCTCTGTTCTGCCCTCTTCTGTTTTATTCTCTTTAAAATAAAATTTTAAAAAAAATACATCAAAAATACCCACAGCACCCATGGACAATGAAGTCTGCCTGCTGACTGGCATCAGATCACTGTGAATCCACAAAGCCACTACATGGCTCAACTTGAGCCAAATCAATTGGCAAAAATTATGACTCTAAGGGTCGCACCTTCGCAGTCTTCTTCCTGTCTGTTTAGTGTCACAGCAGAGGAGTCTCCGTTAATCACATCCAGGAAGAAGTCAGCAGGGTTGTTGTAGGGTTCACATCTGTAACCTACGAGAGACGCAAGGCAAGAACACAAAACTGCCAGTGTGGAACACAGAAGGTTCGCATTCAAGGGGTGGAGGGAAAACAGATTCACAGCGCCTGCATCTTGTTCTCTTTTCACCTCACTGGTTTATCCTTTCCTCTTACATGTTCACTCACCCAGTATTCTGGGAGTTCTGCATCTCCCAGAAAACATATATGGCCAAACCATTCATGGAATGTTAGATTAGTCCTTATTGATGACAAATCGCAAAACCCAAAACGGGAATCACAGTGCTCTGGTGCTAGCCAGGCATGGGGACACATGCCATAATCCAAACTGTGGGAAGCTGAGGCAGGAAGATCACAAGTTAATGCACAGCCCAAGCAGTTTCACAACTTCTCTCTCGACATAATAAAAAAGGGCTGGGAATGTGACTCAATGTGAAGGCTCTGCGTTTAAAAAGATACATATATATGTATTATATATATTTTTAAAATATGTGTGCTATATGTACATGTAATGTATACATGTATGTATTCTTACATATGTAATATATATTATATATATGCACTATACACTCTGGTGCTCATTTGTACTTCAAAAAATCAAAACCTACATACAAGCAAAAAACAAATTAGATGCCTAGATGCACTGTGCCCTGAGTTCCCGCAGGAAATACTGGAACGGCTGTACATAGATCAGTAATGACAGCTTCTCCACCTACTAAATCCAGAGGGCCTGACTTTCATCTGCCACGCTGCCAGAACACCTAACAGCAGGCAATCCCCCAGCAGCACTCTGCAGAGAATGTGCAGCAGCGCACTCCCCACCTCCCAACTCAACCGCTTGCGCCACAGTCATCTCAACTTGGCCTGAGGTTCACCTCACCTCCCTACTCATCCCTCTGTTGATTACTTTAAATGAGAGATCAACTAAAACAAATTCAGAAAGTTAGTGGATATTTAAAACTGTATTTGGAATTGAGAAGCCACATCTATAATAGCAAAATACCTCGAAAATGAAGCAGACTACATGAACCATCACTGAAAAAAATTTCGTAACTCCGTCTAAAGTAAGTAAAAAGAACCAGGCAGCCCAGAAATAATACATGTTGGCCCATCGAGGTCAGTTTTATAAGTGGCCATTATTCTATTCACTTATAGGTCACTCACACCCATTCACAGCCTGAATCTGGAAGCTAACCTTAGTAGAAAACGAAGAAGCCCTCGTCAAAGCAGAGCAAGATCACATATGAGGGGAAAACCCGATAATGTGCTACCTGTTATATGCTCAAGAAGTCAGTGATACTTGGCCTTTGCAACACTGTTAATCTGACAGAAGAACTGACTGTGAGTCCAACATGTGAATTACAGAACTTCAGGGAACGGTCACGACACCTGGGAAGCAGACCAGAAGCAGGCCCAGGAGAAACATACACACACGCACACAGACACACTCACACACACCCATGCACACTGAAATAGAAAAGGAAACGGAAAAAAGAGACCTACACATCAAACAAACATTGAAAAATGAGGAAAAATTCTAGAAGCAGGCATCTAGTTGTCTTAGAGTGGTGGAATCCAAGATCTATCTATGAAAAATGAAAAGATCAAGCAGCACTTCTGTGCAGGACCCTAGGATGAATGAAGGACTTACTGCACGAAAAAGTCAGCCATACCTGCTGAGGCAAAGTAGTCCAAAGCTGCCTGTGCAGGACCGTGGAACATTAGTTTTCCCGCAGCCAATAAGGTGAGGCTATCAAACAGCTTGAAGATGGAATACCGAGGCTGATGAATGGAGAAGATGATTGTTCGTCCCTGCCTAGACATCCTAAGAGAGAAAATAACAGATCATTTAATAACTGAACTTTGTACTTTCTAATAAAATATCTAATGCAGTCATATCGTTAGATCATTTGTTCCCAGTTCAATACAGTTGGTTTTCCCTTACTACCTTTTCATACTTCCTACTTGATAGGTGGGAAACACAAATAGTTCAGTGTTAGATGACGTATTTGGCATGCATGATGCCCTAGGTTTTATCTCCCGCACACACACACACACACACACACACACACGAAGTCTAGGGCTTTTTAAAGTATGCTTCACCAATAGTCTAAAGTCCATTAAAATGTTTATTTAAAAATGGAGATTCCTGGATACTGAGCTAGGATCTCTGGAAGGTGAGTATAAGCAGTCTATATTTTAACACCCACCCTAGGTAATCTTTAAGTACAATCAAATTTAGGAGCTGATTATGGACTAAACATTAAAACAAAAAGGGGCGAAAAATTCCCATTGATCACATAGGTTTTCTGGCTCATTAGGAGAGCCAGATTTCATTCTTTTGCTCTAGTAATACAATTACCAGAGTATATTACCAAGTACATTAGCATATACTTACTGTGTCATTGAAAATGCTTTAGAGATAACCTCATTTCAATTTTTTTCAAGGTTGCTCTGATATTGCTATTTCCTTCTTATTACTAATAAGGTTTAAAGTATGAATCAACTGTCCAAAGAGTAATAGTTACTGAGGGATGGGGCTAGGAGTCAATCTTTAGTCAGTTCATAGCAGACATTCTGTTAAACTACCTTTCCACAAGAGTTATTATCTAGGGGTAGAAGAAAGGCTAAACTCACTGTTCAAAATTGTTATTGAAAGTATTTTATGACAAGAATCCCTTCAATTTAAGCATTTGATTAGTACCCACTATTATGCTGGTAATTTGTCCAGAGCTCTGCCTCAAGGATCAGACCAGAAGATCAGTAATTTCAATATAAGGTGGACTAGGAATAGCAAAAGGCTTTCTTAAAGCAAACAGACTTCTAAGTCCATCTGAACACGATGTAAGTAAGTAGCATATCAAAACACCTAAAAATGAATAAGCTAAGAAAAAGGGCTCATGGTATAAGAATAAGATGAATAAAGCCTGAAACAAAATGTCTATTTGGGTAACTATGAGAAGTTCAGTGTTAGCAGGGAAAGGACTGTGTGTGTGTGTGTGTGTGTGTGTGCATGCGCATGCACACAGGTGGATTTGTGTATATTAGTGTTGGTGAAAAAATGAAAACTACTACAGAAAAACAGGCCCATGATGTACCCTTCACTCAAAACAGGGAACAGCAGCTGGTAGACTGTAAGGATCTGATACAGAACTCAAAGCAGGGAGTGGGGTTGCCTGGGAGCCCTGCTACTGAAAGAGTGGTGTGTCTGAGGGCCACTGTCAGTATCGCCTCTTAGAATTTGCCATGAAGATCTGGGCTCCAGCTCAGACCTAAAGAAACAGAACCTCCATTTCAACCAATTCCAGGTGAGGAGTCTGCACAGCAGAGATTGAGAAGGATGATTCAAAACTGTCTACATGAAGAGGGGTACCACAGTGCTATACAGTGCAAAACATAAAATACAGTATTTTATATCACTTCATCATTCTCCAATGAATATCATTACCGTAATTATATATAATAAAAATACATCTATGTTCTGTAGTAGGATCTGAACTCTAGACCCATAACTTGGCAAATGACACCTAACCCGGACATCTAAATCCTTAGCCATCTTCCTGTCCTCCTAGCACTGAGACTTGCTCCTGTGGGCATGCACAGATGGGCAGCCATGAAGGTAGAATTCTGGGAACTAAAAAAATGGATCAAAGTAGGCATGGCCATACATGCCTATAATCTCAGCACATGAGAGGCTGAGGCAGGAGGGTTACTGTGGAGTTCAAGGCCTGAGCTACAAGTGACTTCAAGGCCAGCCTGAACTACACAGTGAGGTCCTAGCTAGGAAAACGAAAGATGGGGTAGGGGCTTCTAGAAGCGGTGAATAAGAAGAATGGCTAGAGCAATTTGAAGACTGGTTGCATGAAACAATTAAGCTACTTGAGAAAATGAAAGCCAAGTCTCTCACTATCTGAAATCACATGGAAATGGCAAAGGCTTAAAATAACACCAAGGTATCAAGGTGTAAGACTGGAATTAGTAATGTTAGGAACTTTTGGGGTTTTAAAATATATACACTAAAAAAACCCAATTGTGATATGTATTTTTACATGTCTTTCATAACCCCCTCAAAATAAGGCTTAATAGGAAAATAAGCCCTAGCATGATTTTTTTCACGATTCTCTTAAGACTGTATAAGCCTTTACTTCAAAACAAGCCCCAGTTAAGATTATCAGACAGACACCTTCAGTGCACTGCAACACACAACAGACACTGAATTAATAGTTAACATAATAATTAAATGTTAATGTTTAATATTAATATTTAAAATAAATGATAATATAAACTGTAAGAACTCGTAAATGGTCACGTGATAACTTGGGCACAAGAAAGGTAAACATGTGAACTCGAGACTTACTGTTGATTGACTGGAGTACAGGCATAATGCATAAATCACATATGCACTTGATAACAAATAAACATGGATTGTGTCTAATATAAATCTGCATAATTCAGTATGTTGGGTATCATAATGGGTATACTTAATTCACTCATGGAAAATAAAGGAACATTTTCTGAATTTTGGTGCCTGCTATTTTTCGTTGTTTTTATGTGGATCATCATTCTTAACTGTCATCATTTTTGTCGCCACTCCTGTCTCTTAGGGGTTCGATTAACACTTCATGAAACAGAAACTTTATGGCACCTTGCCTGCAAGAGGACATGACTAGGGTGAAGAATTCATGGGATAAAATCACTGACAGTTGTGTTGCCAGTAACAAGCAGGCTGCATGGACCAGAAGTGTTCATTTAAGGAGAGTTGCATCGCTGGACATAAGAGATTGGGCTGAGGGTTCCACAGGAAATAGAGCTGTGAGACATTCAGGCCAGAATGTGGGGTTTGGAGAGTTATGATGATGACATGAAGAAGTTATGACTGTATTTGAATAAAGGTAGATTTTTATACCTTCGTGAATAAATGTAAGCTGTTGTACTTGAAAAAAATAACATCCTCTGACAATAAGCCCTATTGCATCTTTTGGAGCAAAAATTAATATAAGACCCAATCTTATTTTGGGGAAAATAATTCAATATTTTCGAATAAAATATAGATGTGTGTTTCTGTGATACTCACATGTGGACCTATACTTTTATTTCCTATGAAGCAGTGACATTCCAGGATCAGTGAGCACACTAAACAACCAGACCAGAAGGAACCAGAGCTCCTACAAACATGACTGTTTCAGGAAAAGTGCAGGCAAGCCTAGTACATTATAGTGACCATGAAATAAACACAGAATGAATAGGAAGATATCAAAAGAACATAAAAAGCACATTAAAGAGGCTTCTACTGGCAAAATCAAGGTTAATTTCATCACTAAAATAGGGAAAAATAACAATCATACCCCACTGAACAAATGGGTAACAAATAGGGAATGGAAAAAAACCTCAACAAAAACATGTCAGTTATACTATGTTACACAGCCGTCACAAGAGCAGAACTTACTGTAGTATGTTAATACTGGAGGGAAAGACATGAGGAGGAACAGAATATAGGCATAATAACAATATCTCACACACACACACACACACACAACAAAATGTTTATCATTCACCAAGGGGAAAAACAGTAATCACACCAGAGAGGCCATGATCATATGACCAAGGCTCACACCACCTGTGGTGGGAACAGCATAGGGTGTGAGACAGTGTTTCATGGGCTGAGTCAATTCATGGACACCACCATGGATCCAGGCAAGGTTCAACCCCGTGAAATGTACTAAGACTCACAAGGACACAGACTGAAGAGTGCAGAACTCTTCTACATTAGGAAGCAACACAGAAAAGACGTGTTTCTAGAGAGGATCCACACTGCAGAAAGAGCTGGTGACACCGGGCTAGAACCTGCAGACTGGATGGTGCTGAAGCCCTGAAAGGTGACTTCCTCGCTGGGAGAGTGACACAGTGGAGTGCCCTGGCTCCTTGGAGCTATGCTCTGGAGTATATTCAGAATGAGGGAGAAAAACACTACAAAAAACATGTAAACCAGAACAGAGCAGGTAGAAAGGGCAGCAAATTAAGCAAAAAGTAATAGTTTAGGAAGGTGTGATTTCCATTGGAGCTTTTCTGTCAATTTCAGATTTTTTCTTAATTAGGTTTAAGGAAGATGTCCTTTGAGGATTTTTCCTATAAACATTCCTGCCACAGTCCTTTTTTCTTGATGAAAAGAAATGCTATGTCTTTTGTTTCATGCTTCCATTTGTTCAGACCCCAAATGCTAGCAGTCACTGTTCCAAGCATCACACACCGGGTTCAATACCTGAGCTGTTTCTTTGGTTCTTTCTTTAAAACAGGCCCAGAACCCACTACCACACACAAGCTCAGCTCCGCACCACACCATCATAGTCAAGGTACCGTCACTCCTCCAGAGGTTCCTTCCAGGCGTCCTCACACTCACCACTGCCAACTGTACAGCCTCCACAGCTGTCTGCACTCTGCTCTAGAAGTCTGAAGATGCTTCCCACATCTTTAGGGACAGTAAAAGCCGTACTTCTCACAGGAGCCTCTGACTGTGTAATCTACCACCAACAAAAACCCACGGCACATCCTGTTCTACCAGTGAGACACTGAATTGTGTCCTCCCCAGAACTCACGTGGTAAGTTCTGTCTCCTAGTACCTAAGAACGTGGCTGCCTTTGGAGGTGGTTCAAAGATGCAATTAAGATTAAATGAGGTCACCAGGCGTGGTGGTGCACTCCTGTAATCCCAGCACTCGGGAGGCTGAGGCAGGAGGATCGTTGCAAGTTCGAGACCAGCCTGGGCTACAAAGTCAGCCCAAGGCCAGCCTGAACTGCATAGCAAGACCCTGTCTCAAAAAGACAGAAAAAAAAAAAAAATTTTAAATGAGGTCAGTGAGTGAGTCTTAATCCAACTGGCATTCATGTAAGAGATGAGCTCACAAGCATACACACAGAGAGAAGACGGCCATCCACAAGCCAGTGAGGGAGGGCTGAGAAGAAACCACCCAGGACCATCCAGATCTCAGACTCCCAGGCTCCTGTAACTGCAAGAGAAATTAACTTCTGTTCTTTAAGCCACTTAGGCTGTGGCATTTTATTACAAGAGTACACTAGACAGCCTCCACTCCACCGGACACTGGGTTCTGCCCTCTTGATGTCTCACATCCGCTAGGTCTGCTAGGCCCTAAGACACTGGCTGTTCCTTCCACACAGAGCTCTCCCCTGCCACATCCAGCCTATCTCTCTCACCCCTCCCAGATCATGTTAGAAGCTTGAGGTCTTCACCGATCCTCCTGTCAATTAAAACAGTTCTACCAGAGTCATCCTTCCTTGGGCTTCTACTCCATCTTCCTCCTAGAACTTCTGTTTCCCTCTAACAAGAAGAAAGAAATTCTGCTGTTCACTTTGGAGTCTGCTGCGTCAAGAACGCCTGGTACACAGAAGTGACCGATGATTTACATTAAATAATGAAGGAACAATGTTCTTATAGCATTTACCTTTTCAAGAGCAAAAGGACAGCATTTGCTGTGCTTGAGTCTAATCCGGTCGTGGGCTCATCCAGGAACAAAACAGAAGGATCTGTAATCAACTCCATTCCTATACTGGTCCTCTTTCTTTCGCCCCCAGACACACCACGGATAAACTGAGTTCCAACCTAAAACACAAAGTACTATCATCACTGACAAGAACAATCACGATCACTATCACTGTGTGACCTAACCCGTGAGACACTTTATCTCATTGCCCTCATTATTCTCCTGAACAGCAAATAAACGGATACCTGGAAAAAGAAGGCAGTTTCTCCTGCACCACATGTGTAAACTGAGGGTAAGGACAGGGCTGCTGGAAAGCCATCCTGATATGAAACCCATGCTTTTTATAGTTCTGTATGTTCCTTAGCATATGTAATGTTTCATTGTAAGGTAATAAATTAAAACACAAAGATATGGCCCTGATACAGAGAAACTGCATCTAAAATAGTAAATAGAGGAGAAGGAAAGGAAAGAATCTGTCGTAACCTGTTACTCTTCTAATAGCATCATTTACTCCCTCTTCCAAAAGTCCCCAAGTAAACTTAAAAAAGAATGGACTTAGAGCTGGAATGTTCCCTTTCTATCACACCATATTATCACTCTTTTGATTTCCAAACTGACTCTGTCTATACCCTACCCCATTGTAGAATTCCTGATTCATTCCAAACTGACTCTGTCTACACCCTACCTGATGCATCCTTTTAGTCATATTCTGCAGGGTACCTGGCTCAACCTTGTTAACTAGTCAATGTCACTGTGTGATGAGAGGCGCAGAAAGGCTTTATGGAGGCTGGGAGAGGGAATCAGTTACAAAAGGAGTCTCCCAAGAAATAAAAACCAAGAGCTAACCATTGCCCTATTAACAACTAAACCACAGAAGACATTTGGAGATAATCTGGGAAATGTGATTGAATACGGGCTTCACATAACCAATGATATGAAGATGTTCATCTTGTTACCTGATAACAATATTGTAATAAAGCAGCGTTTTTCTTTACTTTTCTACTTATTTGTTTTAGTGCTAGGGTTTCAAACATGCTAAGCAAATGCTCATCCACTGAACTATACCCTCAGACTTATGTCTTTGTTTTTTGCAAATGTATAACATGTATTCAGGATGAAACACCATATAACTTTTTAAAAACTACTTCAGTAAGAACTGCAGCAATTATGAGGATATTAGCAACTAAAAAAGTGAGACAAACAGTATCAGTAATCATACTATTATTTAACAACCACATAATAATATCATAGTAATCAGACTACAGTTGTTATGTTTAAAAGTCCATAAAAGATAAAATTTTTAAACTATTTCAATTAATTACATTGTATAAATTCTAAGGAATCAAAATCTGACTATGTATTTTCCCTGGGAATCTAGGCAAGCAACCTGTAAAGGTAAAAACAGGGCAGGTGGCAGAGCACTTGCCTAGCATGTGTGAAGATCTCAGTTCATTTTGTTAGCACTAAAAATAAGAAAAAGGTTAAAAACAGAGTAAAAGAAAGTATCTTACTGGAAACACAAAGTCAAGCAAATAAACAGAGCCAAACCAAACTCTATCACTCAAAAAAAGAAAAGTAAGTAGTGCATGATGGCATGCTGGAGTTACTCTTTCAAACAAAATTCAGCAAAAAAAACCACACCAGTTTTCATAAAAGAAAGCAAATATCATGAAAGGTAAGTATGAAAAGCAGCAGCTACTACAAACCCTGTTTTCCACTGCCTTTCATAAGGGCATACTGTAGGGGGTTACCACAGCCATTATAATCTCAATAACTCATTTGTACCCGAAGTTCCAAATGTCTACTCAGCAAAATTTCCACATTCACTCATTCCTCATTTTCTCTTCTTGATCCTGTACCACCTACCACACAAGGAGTCATCTTACTCTTGACTGCATCATTAAAACCTAAAAGCAACCCTGCATGTAAGAGTCTAAAAATTTAATATTAGCAGAAAGGTGGGGGAAGGCAGCAGAGGGAAGGGATAAGGAGCAAAAGCACCAAAACACCAAGAAAAATAACTTGAGCACTACACAAATGAAATTTTAATGTGAATGAGTATAATTTTGGAAGCCAAATTACACCAAAATGAAACATACAGAACAAGGACCCTTGGACTCTTGCTATTTGGATTCTTCAGATTTATCAATTCTACAAATACACCTAAAAAAAGCAATGAAACAAAGTCCCTGGAGGAAGAATGAGAAAAACAGTTAAAAGTGGGAAAAGAAAAACACAAAAGTTAGTGCAAAGGTACCAATTGAGCATGACCCATGAGCATGCGGGAGGATATATGGAAAAAGGCGATTCCCAGGCCTTGCCCATTGTAGAGACTGGTTTTCCAGCTTAATTTGTACCTTCACACTGTGTAGTCACTTGTCATTTTTCTCATCATTACAGAAAGCAATACACTGAGCACACACATTATAGGAAACTTGTGAGTAAGGTAATAGTATCCACTTGGAGTTTCTATTTCCTGACTACAACACTAAAGTTTTTTCACATTACCTTGGAATCTGCCACTTTATCCAGGCCTAACTCTTTAATGACCATGTTAATCCTTTCATTTTTTTCATGATTCTTCATGGTTGTTGGAAGCCGAAGAGCTGCTGAGAACTGTAAATTTTCTCTCACTGTCAGTGTGCCCATCACAACATCATCCTTAAGGAAAAATGATGGCATTTTACTGAGGCATATTGAATCTCTTCAAAGACCACCCCTCTAGTATAGGTACTTTATTCCATAAAAATAACAAACCCATGACAAAGCTCTAGTTAATGGTGATTTTTAGGGTCTACAGATTGCAGCAGCTCCACATACAGACAGCTGCAGATTCCTAATGGAATCATTTCCACCGCCCTCCTGCACACTCAAGGAGATCCCAGGTAATACTTCATCTCCTAACAGACTGCTGTGTACAAGGATTTGCCAAGGACATCTCTCTAAGCTAGAGGAAGAACAAAGGTAAGAGAAGGGCAGAAAAGGACAACAGTAGTGTCATTTAAAAGGATGTAACAGCTAGAATTGCTGCCACTATCCTAAAAGCGTAGTATTTCAGATCATCTCTACCTTTCCATCTCATATCATCCTGGGCAAAACAGGAGATCTCACAAAGCTGGTGTAAAGAAAGCTGTTTCTATAAGCATATCATATAATCATTTGGAAGCACACTAAGCTATAAGCCAAGACACTTACCCATATAGAAACAGAAGAAATTTAAAAGACCAGTCCACTGATACTTACTTGTACTACATAACCTGAATTACATTTAAAGTTGGCAGGACGTGGTTCTCCATTTATTAAAACATCTCCAGATAATCCATGTGGATCTTTCCTTGCAGCTAAGACATCTAACAACCTATAAAAGTACATACATTTTGTGGGGTATTTCCATCCAATAAAGGTCATACTTTTTAGCCACGCTGAATTCAAATTCTGCTCGAATTAGAAAATTAAGTCCATCAAGGTATATATACCTATATATCTACAAGTAGATATATAATCATATAATATATGTATCTCAAAAATATTAAAGGAAGGCATCACTGGCATATCCAGCACACACCCAAATGACCCTCCCACTACCTGACTTTGGAGGTCCCAACTCAGGCAAAGGACTCCTTTATCTAAAACTCACATCTTCAACCTTACCTTCTGTTCCATCTCCCCACTTGTAATATCATCCCTTTGCTTCCTCTCCCCACTGGCTCATAATATACCCAGATGCTATATGCCAGTAGTAGCAAACCTATGGGATGTACAGTATTGTGTTTTTCTTTCAAAAAAAATGTTAATGTGGGGTTATTTTTTTCTAAAAAAACAAAAATCAAATCACCACAGCATTCAGGTTTAATTGCAGTTAGTACTCTGCAATAAATAAGTGGGTTTTGAGTTGTAATTTGGGCACTTGGCTTCTAAAAGGTTCGCCATCACTGTTACATGTAAAGCCAACCACTTTACCACATCCTATTAGTAAAGCTAACCTAATCAGACTTCCTGGTCCTTGAATTGAAAGCAGAACCTGGCTCAACTGCACACTAGCCCAGCACCTAGGACCAGGCAGAACAAGCACAGAATTCACCCAACATGTGCTCATGTTGCAGTGATTTTTAGTACATACATTAAATCTTGTGTGGCAATGGAAATTGAACCAAGGGCTTTCTGCATGATACACAAGCACTTAACCACTGAGCTATGTTCCTAACCTATAAAAGTGATTTTCAAAAACATTGCACAGAAAAGGCTTATTTATTTTTTGTTATACTCACGAAGATTTGCCTGAACCTGTAGGTCCAAGAATGGCATTAAGGCCGGGTCTCATGATTCCACTGTAAACACAAAAACATATTATTTTACTGTCCATTTAAAACAAAGTTCTATTAGCATCTGCATTGACTATACTGAATGAAGGTTTATAAAATTGTGGAAAGTAAGCACCAACTCTTAAAGAGGAAAAAAAAAAGGAACTAATGATTAATAGAAGGCTGGTATACAAAGGATGTCAATCACTAGTCAGGACTTATAAGAAAGATGGATCAAATGCCTCTTTCACCAGTTATTTTCCAAACTATTTATACCTTTTGGAAAATGACACATCCAAACTTCAAGATTCCTTGAAATTGGCCTGTGAATAGCTTACATTAGTTGAATTAGAACTTAGCATGGAGGATGACCTGGGTTCCATTCCCAGCAACAAAAGAACAGTTCCTTGAAATAACAGATTTTCATGAAGTCCTGCTATCCTTACTCACACAACACAAAGTAAAGTACAAAACAGCCTCAGAGTAATGTTTAATGAGCACCATCTTCAAATAGCCTCACTTGCTCCCAAAGTTCTTCACAATCAGTTTTTCACAGAATACCAGAAGTAGTGGTCTCACTACTAAAATCTAACCAGACCAAAAAACAACGTATCTTTAGTGAAAATCCAAAGGGAACAGCATGCCAGAGGATAAGAACACATCACCAGTTCTTATAACCCAAGACAAATGTCTTATCAATTAGAAAAGATAGATCATTTTCTTCCATGTTAAGCAAACTGGAAAGTATTCAGTTTAGAAAAAGGAAACATCACTCCAGGAGGGCATGCCCTTTAAGGATGTACAGGTATAAACAGACACAATTATGTTTCAAACAAACTTAAGTAGACACATGAGAGTAATGAATAGTTAGGTAGACAGCAAGACAGACAAAAAAATACAGAAGAGACCCTGCAAGTGGACAGCCACAATGAAACAGAAGCCTGGCTCAGCCCACTCAAAATTCTGGTGTCTCTCTCCAGTCTCTGTTGAGCATTGGTAAGTTAAGTATTTCACAGAGAAAACAGCATCTCTTCCAAAGGAAAGACTGGAGCTGACAGCTATTTAAACCTGAGATAATGATCTCCATAAAGGCCAATCCTATGATTATACAACTATCCTGAGTGATAAACTTCTATGTCATTTTGTCACAGTACGTAAAGAAAATAGGACCTCAGCATTTACTGCCTCTTGTCCCTCAACTGTCACAATTATACTTTGCCTGGAAAGGGTAAAAGAGAAATGTACTTCTCAAAGAAACATTAAAGACAGAGGCAGTTTGGTGCATCTGGAGGAGGCCGTAACACAGAAAATATCTCTTAATTCTTCAGGTGACCTCCTTCTGCTTCCAAGGCTGACACAAAAATATGCTACTAATAATTAAGTAAACTGCCAAAGTGCACTCATGTTTAGCCCTTAAGGCATCTTATTAATAACTACCTAGTTATTGCCTCTAAAATGATCAGAAACAAGCTTGTTACTTACTAATGCTTCACTGGCAGAAAACCTTTCTTTTTAAAAATACCCACCTAAACGAAGACCAAGAATTCTGAGTTATTCAACTAGAAATTGAACGTAAATGATGTAAGACAATTTTTCAGGTCCCTTAGTTTGGCTTGCTTGGACTCTAAGCATTACAGAAACCAATAGTGTACAATCACAGTCAAGAGCAGTAGGCTAAGTGTCCTCTAGGACATGAGCTAAAACTGAGAACAAAAGAACCGTATAAATAAATGCAAAGAACAAAGTCCAGCTCTCCTGGAGCTTACATTCTGCTCCGGAAATCAGTACTCTAGAGCTGACCACCTGTTGCACTTATAAACACAGGAACAACAGAGCAAAGCTCATTGATTTATGAGCCATATCCCCCATAAAGTTGAAAGTATTTACAATCTGACCATTAATAGGAAGAGTCTGATGACTTCTGCCCTAGTCTATGGTCCACAATTCTCTGGTTTCCCCACCCTACTCGTCACCCTGCTATTACCCTTCAAAGGTCATACCCCTCTTGTTTATTGCTTTACAGCATCTACATTCAAATTCCTCTCCTTACACTGCAAAACATTCCCAGGAAGAGCTGTGTCATACTGTCGTCACTTCCCTACCCCATAATACGGAGCACACTAAATACTGAATACCTGAAATGAGACTTAGCAGAATGAGCCCTGTCACATTCATTATTTTTAATGGATAACGGTCAATCCTTTGGTATCATTTTGTTTATGGACAAGAGAGGTCAAAGCCATTACTGGAGCACAACCTGTCTCCCTTTGCATGTACAATCTCTTCACTTTCTCAAACTCTAAGCCTAGCCCTCCAATTTAGGATTGGAGGCCTCTACATTATATATTATGTATTTTAACATCATACATTATATATTTCAGCCTTTGTACCATACCAGAACATAATGAAATCTCCCATCAGATTATAAGCTTTCTGAGAACAGAGGACATATCTAGGTCACCACCTATTATGTATGCACAATGCCAATAATCTAACAGGCATTCCAAATTTGTTGAATAAATAAACTTCTACCACAAGGAAAATTACTTATACTGATGTCTGTTACTTCATTCTCAAATTCTATGTCAGTAATTCCTGCTAGACTTGCTCTTCCTTTCCCTTTCCTAGAGGGAAGATGATGGATGCTCTGTGTAGGATACAGCAACTGCCAGCTCCCAGAACATGGGCTGCAAAGAGGGTAGAGGGCAGGAGGTACTGGAAGATGCTTATGCTATGGAATAAGAAAAATGACTAAGTAACTCAAAAACACAAATACTGCCAAGTCTTCCCTCATATGTGGAATCTGAACAACAACCAAAAAACAACATGAAAGTAGAAGGCAGACTATTATTAGACAAAAGGAAAGGAGTAAGAGAGAAGGAAGAAAGGGGTGTAAGGAAGAGTAATGGGGAGTAAACTATATTATATGCATCTATGAAAATACCACAGTGAAATTTCATCTTTTATACGCACTAACAAAAGTATTTTTTAAAAATGAAAATAATATACCATAAAAACAAAATTGAGCAAGTCAATAAGCACATGAAGAATGACAGCCAGGTTCTTCTTTTTTTCTGAGATGTTACAAACATGGAAATGTGGAAAGAACTCAAAGCGTTACACTGGAATTGGTGCATTAGAGCTAGGCGTGTTAGTGCATGCCTATAATCCCAGCACTCAGGAAGCTGAGGTAGGAGGATCACTGCAAGTCCAAGGCCAGCCTGGGCTACACAGTGAGTTCAAGGCCAGCCTGAACTACACTGTGTTTTTGTATCTCAAAAACACAAAGAATTGGGTACTTTAACAAGAAGTCATGGGTTTTAATCTATGCAGATAGCTAGAGAAAAAGATAGTGGACGCACTACCCAGCTCCCACTCTCTTCTCATCCATCCTGGCCAGATATACATGCACCTGCACACAGGAGGCAGCTGTTTAACAAACTGACAGATGCATGCACTTGTTTGCTACAACTGTCCACTGATAAGGACTAGAAGTAATGAAACTCTGTTAGCAGAGAGCATTCTGAACAACCAGCTGTTTATGGATACTTTATCATCTTCCACAAAAATGAGTAACTGATTCAAGATCTGATATAGTTAAGTACACAGTCAATCTGGAACTTCATGTGTGCCATAGAAAGACTAAAGAATGAAGAGATAAGTCAAAAGAAGGAAGGAAGAAGGGAACGATCTTGAGTATCAAGATAATGATAATGATGCACAGTTACTTAAAGCCACTAAATAAAATACAAATCTATGTCCTTATCATAAATTAAGAGATGATAAATGGTGCTTCTCATTGTTAGTAGAATGCAAATTTTGAGAAGATAAAAAATAGAAATCACCCTGTGGCAACTGTCCCATTGGTTAGCGATTCCCAGAATAGTTATCTATGAGACCTGAAGCTGGTGAGCTGGAGTTTGATGAGGAGCAGGAGTCTGGGATAACATCAAACCATCTTCTCTCACAGCACTAATCAAGCACAAGAAAATGGTGACAGTATGGTGAAATTTGGCAGAAGCAAAAAGGTCTGGTGATCAATTTTAACATCACCTGGGGTGCTTTGATACTGGAGAATACCAGACTGGTAATCAGTCAGTCTTAGAAGGAGTACCATGACAGTTACACTTCTACTAGACAAAAACAGAAATAACACAGATTTACAGCACACGATCCATCCTATGCCGAAACAGTTTGGGATGAAGGAGCACCAAGTGGACAGTCTGCTCTCAAATGGTTCTCAAAATCACTGATGACAATGGCTACATAAAGGGGCACAGTAATGACAGCAAACGCAGTGAAATAGTGACAGAGATTCTGGGTTAGAAGGCTATGTTCTATAGGTTTAAGTTGGAAATTATTTCAAATAAATGATTAATTATTCTGAAAATGTCCCAAAGTATACAGTGCATTTCCCTCACAATTACAGAATATCCACACGTCTCCTGGAATGGACTCTTTTCCAGATTTTCGGCACTGGTGAAGGAAAGCTCAAGTGCTGGGTATTGAGAAAAATTAAGCATGAGAAAAAGGCTTTTCATAAGATTGGGAAAACCAAATATGCATGATCAAGTTTTGCTTTATCTTCTTACAAAGGGAGGGTAAAAAGAAAATCAATATTTTCATCAGCTCTTCTGGTATATAATTGTTATTTTGAATTGTGATGGTGTTATCAAACACAAACTAAAGATAATGACAGCAACTTCCCATACTCCAGAGACTAATCATTTGAAGGCAGATGACCAGAAACAATGCACCCAAAAAGGGATGACCTTTTGCATGAATACCTAACCTAGAAATGTGAGTAACCAAGAATGTCAATCCCTTTAACTGTAAGAACTGAAAGAATTTAACTGCATCTTCCTGAAGTTGGTGTAACTGATTCAACTTCAGAAGTTTAGATGTTTAAGCTACTCAGCAGGGAGCCAGTGTGCTCACTCTGTAAACATTTTCAGCCTGTGCAAGAGGAAGGAATGCAGATAGTAGGAGTGCTACACCTGCCCTGGGGGGAGGGAGGTTGGTAGGCTGCATACAATATAAGTGAGAAGAGGACTGCTCCGTGGTCCCCCCCTCCTTGTTGTTTTTGCTGTCTTCTGCCACCTTGAAGTGTTGCCTCTGTGCCATGCCACCATGCTTTGGAGCCAGCTGATTACAGAATGAAACCTCCACAAACTGCAAGTTAAATAAATCTTTCCTTCCATAACTTTGGATGTCGAGTATTTTGTTCCAGCAATGGAGAAAAGTAACCAAGACAGTAGGAAAGCACAAGACTTCTTCCTTTGCTGAAATGTACACCACTCGGCCATAAAAAAATTGAGCAGCTGACACTTACTATGTCGACTCATTCATCTAACAGCTTAAAAAGGTAAGCAAGAGAAACTAGGTATGTAGCTCAATTGGCAGAGTGCTTGCCTACCTTGCTTAAGACCCCAGGTTCAGAAGTCCAAAGATGGCGGACCGGTAGGTAACAGGAGAGAGACCCTCTCTGAGAGAGACAGCTCAAATGCCAGAATAGAACACCCTGGAGAGACGCAAACAGAGAGAGATGGACTCCAGCCCAAGTTGATGTATCCTGCAAAACTCTCTCTAGAAATTAATGGAGAAACAAGATGCTTCCATGACAAAGAGGAACTTGGAGAATTTGTAACCACCAATCCAACCCTACAAAAAATACTGAAGGACATTTTAGAGAGAGAGAACAAGAATATGAGCATTTCAGGAACAATGGCAGAGAGGCCACAGTGAACGGGGCAGATAGTAGAGTGGAACAGAAAAATAGACAACCAGTGGCAGAAAAACAGAATAGCAGAAATAAGGCAGAGAAGATTGGCTGTAATCTCTAGTATAGATGGCCTTGAAATAGTAACAGAGAGAAACACAGGCAGAGTAGATCAGGAGATAGGGTGCATTGAGATGCTCTATATAGGGAGGCAGTGGGACCGAAAACAAACAGTGCACCCCATGGGAGTGAAAGGGGAGGAATTGTCTAAAAAAGGGAGGCAGAGGATATTGTTAATGGGGTAACAAGATTTAAAATTTACATTATTCTCATCACTCTGCTTGGATGGATTACATGCTGCTCCAGTTTGTCTACTTACACTAGACTTGAGGACATGGTCAGCTATCTCAAAAATAAGAGGACATATTATGGTAATCATCCCTAATTATCCCTATTATTATGGTAATCATCCCTAATTTCCTATCAACTTAATCTGAAGCCCATTATAACTTATACTGTCTTATTATGACTGATCTTATTTGAATCTGGTTTGTTAGATTGCTACTTTGTATTGACTGATTTTATTTAAATCTTTTATGATTGATAGCATCAAGTCTAAGAGTATAGGCAACTACACTGAAGATGACAAGATTCACTAAGATACCCACTCTGGTTTGATTATTACTTGCTTTTGAAGTCTTATAATATCTCCAATGCTTCATTTTATTAATGTTATATACTGCTGAGATATCATGGTAACCATTGTAGATCACCTTGTATTGCGGTTTTATGTGACTTTTTTGCTTCATGCTTTTCTAGGAATTGCTTTGTTTTGTTTTTACCTCTAATACAGAAAGGATAGATATACATTTAGAGACTCATGCATGTGTAGAGCTTATAAACAGTTTACAAGAACCAACTATATAACACATGTTGAAATGAACAACTACTTTGAAGAAAGAGAGACACTACAGTACCCAGTGCTGATTCCATAATGTCATGATGTGAAATCCAGCAAAACTATCACTTTTTGTTCAAAGTGATTTTAGCTTGTTTTGTCTTGTTTAAGTTCAACACACACGAAGGTATGGACAGCTGTTTTGAGGAGAATGAGAGACACTATGAAAGCCATTCTTGGCTTCCTTAATGTCTGGTCTTGAAGACCAGAAAAGCCCTCCTCGTCCTGCTCAGATCAATTCCATACTATATTGTTTCATGTGAATTCCCTGTATGTGACAATATGGACAACTATTTGGAAGAAAACAAGAGTCAATACGATAGAGAGTGAATATCTCAAGATTGTCTAGTTTTGAAATTTATGTCTCTTACATTGCTTTCTTGTGATCCGCTTTGTTCTGTTTTGTTGTTTAATTTTACCCTTTTGATATAACTGCATGCATATTTGAGTGGGTAAGATGGATGACCATATTGCTGTTTTTGTCAGATCGTGGAGCAGAACTGTTAACAGTCTCACTGTTTGAATGTCTATTTTACATGTTTTAATTTTGTAATTTGAACAACTATTTCCAAGAAGTCAGTATGTAATTTGTCAAGTAATAATTTCTTAGGTTTTTTTTTGTTGTTGTTCTTTTCCTTTTTTCCTTGGAATTCTGTATTGTTGCTACCCTTTATTGTTTTTTTTTTCTCTTTAAATAAAATTTAAAAAAAAATAAAAATAAAAATAAAAATTAAAAAAATACCCCAGGTTCAATTCCAAAGACAACAGGAAAAGAAAAAGAAAAAAGATGTGTGTGTATGTGTATCTTTTTTGGAGGAGTTAGGAATATAGCTCAGTGGCTGAGCACTGTGTTTAGCATGCTCCAGGCCAAAGATTCAATATTCAGCACCAAAAATGGAAACAAAGCAAGGTAAACATGTACCCTCACCCATTACACAGTTTATATCTATTCAATCTACACATATTCAAATTGTGTCATTTTCTACCTTTTAACACAAAATGGGAGAGATGAACACTTTCAAAGTGCTTGTCAGTTTTTCCT
Source organism: Dolichotis patagonum (assembly GCA_004027295.1). NCBI lineage: Eukaryota > Metazoa > Chordata > Mammalia > Rodentia > Caviidae > Dolichotis > Dolichotis patagonum. Next base: position 43,211 of record PVJX010002041.1, on the reverse strand, counting down.
AAGTCAGTTCCATCTAAACACGTAGCAAATGATAGAAGCTTCACATCCATTATGCGTGTCTTTACTTTTTGAGTCAGGATTTCTTAACCATCACAAGAAAGAGACAAGAAGCAGGTCTGACAGAGGGTATCACTGCAGGGAAACATTCTAATCCTGCCCAGCACTCCTGGCTCGGCCCAGTCAACTCTCAGATCCTCATCATTTGTCTACTACCCACACGCAAAAGTTCGAACAAAGTTGAGTTTCTAGGAACAAAAAAGACCACAGTCATGTACAAAACATCAAGAAAACAGAAGAAACACCTGGTTCCATGTAGGTCTGCAGCCACAAGGAATCAAAGGACTCCAAGCCACTCCTTCAGTCTTAGGGAAATGTGTTTGCTTTGTCTAGAAGTAATTATATCTCTGTTAGTCAAATGAAGCATATGCTATTTTGAGCAAACCCAAATTCACTTCTGACACCAGAGAGGGAAAGTAAAGTCTCAATTCTTTAGAAATCAGAGAAACATTAACAACCCTATTGGCTAGCTCTGGGAAATGGCAAAGATACCTAGTAGTGAGACTCTACAGAAATGCTCAGTTCTTTCCCACTGTATCCTTATTTCAGCAGCAGCTCTGAGTTCTTATTGGTTGTGGATGGAAAGAATAAAAATCGTAATTACTAGTCAGAATTTTTGTTGCTGTTGTTTTTTCCCCATTTAGTACTAAGGATTGAACCAGGGGGTGCTATACCATGCAGTACATCTCCAGGCCTTCCCGGGTGTTTGCTTTCTTGTCTTTTGGACATTTTTTTTGAGATAGGGTCTCCCTAAATTGTTCAAATTGGCCTTGAGCTTATAATCTTCCTGAGTAGCTGGGATTAGAGGTATGCTAAGTATTTTTAAAATAAAATTAAATGCATTGATTTAGATCCTAAATTCTCATCCCTTTAGACATCAATGCCAGAACTTCAACTAAATTACAGTTGTCTTATACTTAAAACATTTTTTATCTGTCTTTCTTATGGAAGAAAAGCATTAAATTATTATAGTCTGACCTCTACAAACAGGTCATTACTTAAAATAGGTCCATTTGAAAGGAAAATACTTTCACAATGTACTCTCATTTCAAACTTCTTGCCACTGGAATATAAAAGACATAAAGTATACAAGTACCTAAAAAGTATTCGGCTCAGAAAGTACTACTCAAAGGGTTACAACTATATCCCCATGATCAAAAAGCAACAAATCACACAGCCAGGCCTCTTTTCACCAAAATACAAGACTTACTGAGGAAAAATTAAATAACACACTAATCTGTTTCTCAAACAAAACACACATAAACACATTTTAAGGCAATTTGTCAGTCTGTCTCTGAGTTAAACATACTTAACAAGTGAGTCAATCATTTTAGTCCTAGTTTAGCTGAAAGAAATGAAAGTATGTGTCAATATATCAATCTGAAGAGTTCAACACAAATACTCATAACAGTTTAGTGGTGAAAGAAAAAGATCTATAAAGTTCATTGTAGGTCAACCAAGTAGTCTTTTAAAAGGTTTATGCACATACTTGACATTGGATAATATTTCTCTCTGAACTGTTTTCTGACAAAATAGAAAGCCACTCTTCGTTTTTACTCGATAGCAGATGTTATGAAAACTTAACACAGCCCCTTCAGTACATGTCCGCAGGTCACTGGAGGTCATCCCAGGGACACCGTTGGTGTTTCTTTGTGATATTGGAACACAAAACTGGTCATTACTGGAAGACATCGGGAGAGTTTGAGTTTCTGCCATTCTGTTAAGAAAAAAGCAACAGTAAATCAATTGTCCAGATAAATGAGGTTGTAAAACTCTAGGTAACAAATATATTAAAGTCAAGTCTTTCTAACTGTGCTTCAATTTATAGATTCCTACTCAATGAACTGCTCATGTACCTGTGATAAGAACTTCAGAACTTACAATGGAAAGCAGATGCAGTTTTGAATACCTGCACTCCAATTAGATGTCAAATGAATTATAAGAGCATGTAAATTACTTAATATTCATAAAATGGAAAACAAATGAGGTTAAGTTTGTCTCACTTGAAAAGCATATTATGATATGATTTAGTTCAGGAAGAAACTATACTATCATCATCATGCTCCCTATATTTTCTTTTTAAATTTCAGTTTAAAATATTGATATTGCCGAAAAGGCCTTAGCCACGCAGCCAGAGACAAGAGAACTTTCTCTGAGTTTAGATCACTAGATTTTATATCTATTGTACACTTTAACTTGGCTACAAGTATAAATTCCAAAATTGCTTGCAATAATATAATCATTTCCTTAATCAGCGAACATTTAAATTCCCCAGAAAGATTTAAAACTAAGTATGAACATGACACAGTAAATCAAGCCAACAGTTAAGTACTCCAATGTTCTAAAGCATAAACCGAATATTAAGTTTATAAATGAAGTTTAAAATACAAGAAAAACACACAAGGGCCTGTCACAGCTCAGTGAAGGTTCTGTGACAGGCAACTGAGTTAAATGAAAATACAGGCAGTCAGACAGGGCTAGGCCCTCCAAGGAGCCAGCGCAGAAGCCCAGATACCTGTAACTGTTGGGGAGACAAGACACCTCCCACTGTGGACCAGACATCAAGACAAAAGATCAAACAAATACACCCACATCCTAAGGACTGATGTTCTAAATAGGTCTCTATAACACTGAGGAAGCCAGAAATCACCATCCCAACCCCCTACAGGAACAGTCACTGCTCTTTAAGCCTGCTTGCTTGCTTGTTAGCTACAAGACTCACTTCCCCATTTGTCCCCGATTTAATGCATTTTACCTGAGCAATTAATCTTATTGTTTGGTCACAGTTCTGTCCCACTTCACACCTACCTTGTGAGTTTCCATGTTTTCCCCATCTCAGACCTGCCTCATTCAGTGGTTTTACTCTATAAAAGTTCCTAGAAAAGATAAGAGTCTTTGGCAACCTCTTCTGGACCTCTCTCTCAGACAGAAGCTTTCTTTCTCTCAGTAAATATATCCTGGGAGTTTCATTCCCCTGTATCAGTTCCATCTCTCTCTCCCTCTCTCTCCCTCTCTCTCTCTCTCTCTCTGTCTGTCACACACACACACACACACACACACGTTTCATTGTTTGATTACTTTTAAATAAAGTAATTATATAAAGTCATAAAAGATATAATTACTATATCACATTGTTACAGGCAGCTGAGTGAGTTAGAAATATTTATAGGCAGTCAGACAGGGCTGGGCCCTCAAAGGAGCCAGCGCAGAAGACCAGATACCTTGTAAGGCTGGAGGAGACAGACACCTCCACAGTGGGCCAGATCTCCAGACAAAAGGCAAAAACAAATACAACCACATCCTAAGGGTAAACATCAGGGATTGATATTCTAAATAGGTATGGATCACCTTGGGGAAGCCAGGAGCCACCATCCCACCCCCCTACAGGAAAAGTCACTGCTCCACAAGAATGCTCCCTTGCTACCTGACTGGCTTCCTCATTTATCCCTGATTTGGTCAATTTTACCATGACTCACTTCCCCATTTATCCCTGATTTGGTCAGTTTTACCGGAACAATTTAATCTTATTGGTTGACCATAATTCTGTCCCACGTCATGCTCATCTTCCTTGTGAGTTCCTATTTTTCCCCACCTTGGTGCCCTCTTACCTCATGATTTTACTCTATAAAAACCCCCTAGAAAAGACAGAGTCCTCAGCAACCCACTCAGACCCCTTCTGTCTCTGACAGAAGCTTTCTTTCTCTCAATAAACATATTCTTCTCTTAACCTCTATGGTACCTAAAATTCATTCTTCAATTTTAGAGAAGATGAACTCACACCAGACATATAGTAGGTCAGGAGTTTCATTCCCCTATATCAGAAGGACCACAAGTTGGAGGTCAGTCTGGGCAATGAGCAAAAATCTGTCTCAAAATTTAAAAACCAAACAAATGAATAAAAAGATCTTGGGGTACAGCTCAGTGATAGAGGGCTTGCCTATTAAGTACAAAGTTCAGGGTTCAATCCCAAGCATTCCCAATATAAAGGTCAAAAGTAACGTCAAGTTGAATGCCCAGTGCCCAGCTCTTGGTTTTCAATAAAGGTTAACTGGATAATTTAAAATTTAAAATAAAGGTAACTGGATAATAACCTATATAATAAGCATTCATAAGTCAATACTGATACAAACTGTTCAATAAACAAAAGAAAAAAGGTCTTCCTTAACAAAAAAATTTAAACTGTAGGAAGAATGAACTTTCAAAAACAAAACACACTTGAATCAAAAAACAGTAATTATACTCTGGTTTCTCTTCAAATCAAGTAAATCTTTTGCCTTTTAAAAAAAAAATAGTAACGGGTACAGCATGTTCTACAAGCAGATGCCAAAATTAGAGAACAAAAGTTTAAAAGAAATGAGGTATTTGCATAGTTCAAGTTTCCCTGTCAAGCCATCTGTCAAAGAAGGAAAAATGGTAACTTCATATTGAGATCCTGGAAAACAGCACCTTACCCAAGCTCAATATCCTGAGTTAAAAGATACGTTCACATCAAAAAACGCTGACACGATGCCCTAACAAGGGTTCTTTACTTTTAAGGTATTTTTTTCCAAAATGTGGAACCTCAAAATAATTATGAAAAAACATCCAGTACACATGAGATGTGTATTCAACACATGAATTGACTACTGTCTTCACTAATGGAAGATCATGAAAGAAAGAACACTTGAGTAATCATCAGGGATTGGACCAAACTGGGCATATAGCAGTTAACTATAACGTAAGAAAATGAATTAGATCCTGTATGAAAAAAGAATACTAGAAAGACAAGGGAAATCAAGATAAACTATATAAATGAGTATCGCAATTAATAGTACACTTCTGTGCAAACGTTAACTGATTAGTTTTAACAATTATAAGTTATGATTGTGATGGGGCGCTCTCTACTGTATTTTTGTAACTTTTCAGTACATCAACAATTATGTCAAAAATAAACAGACATCAAAGTATGCAACATTTTCAAGGTTTATAATAGAAGTATAATACTAGACTCAACATGCTCTTGTAGATACGCTTATCAAAATCTATACAATCCTGTCAAAGCTGCGCTCTGGAAATGTACTCTTTTAGAAAGGGTGACACAGCAAAACTACTGTTTTCCTATTACTCTCGTACACTAATGATTAGCTTAAAATCAAACATCAGAGCTGCAAGATCCTCCTAGAAACTGGGGATACTCTGCATACTGGAAGAAAAGTGAGAACACAAAGCTTACAGTCTTGTAAACTGTTCAGAAGAGTTTGTATCTCTTCCCTTTTAGGAGGAAAGAATGGAGGAAATAGAGACAACTGCTCATTGTTGAGAAACTGAAGCCACTTGCATGATCTCTTGGAGTGAATCAGTAATTACCACTAGGCATATATGGCCCCAGGGGTAACTGCTGAGGTAGCATTCCTTGAGAAGCTACCTTCCTGGGGAAGGAAGACCTAAAATCTATATATGAAGCTAAGACATAGCTCCCATGGTGGCCCATGCCTGTAATCCCAAGCACTCAGGAAGCTAAAGCAGGAGGATCCATTTGAGTTTTGATGCCATCCTGTGCTACATAGTGAGTTCAAGACCAGTCTGAACTACACAGGGAGACCTTGTCTCAAACAAATAAAAAATAAAGAATTCTAAGTCAAAACACAAGGACTGGGGCTGGGGATTTAGCTCAGCGGCATAAGCACCTGCCTTGCAAGCATGAGGTCATGAGTTCGATCCCTGGTACTGATAAAAAATAAAATAAAATAAAATAAAATAAAATAAAATAAAATAACATAACATAAAATAAAATAAAATACCACAAGGACTAGTTTCTGAGTTCAAGCTCCAGGAGAATTACTAAGTAGCAAGACTAGATTTCTTATGGAGCAACTGAAATGTTCTCACGGGCCTGAGACGGCTGCTTATCCCCTTGTATAAATCAACACAGCACATTCCAAGTGGGTTCCAGTCCTTGCTTAAATTTGAGGATGGAAGTTGGTGAGTAGTTTCTTTTTATTTTTTTTTGTTTTTGTTTGTTTGGGTTTTTTGTTTTGTTTTTGGTACTGGAGATGTGAATCGAGGACCTTACTATGAGCTATACTCCCAACTCACATTTAATTTTTTTTTTTTTACATAGGGTCTCATTAAGTTACTAAGTTGCCCAGGCTGGGTTCAAATAGTTGATCCTCTTGCCTCAATCTCCCAGAGTACTAGGATTATAGGTATCAGGGACCACACTCAGTTACCATTAGATTTTAATTAAAAATGCTCTGCTGCTTTATACTTTCTGAATTATCCATAAGTTTTACTTGAAATAATTATCATACACAGTACTATGCACAGCTTCAACACATCCACTGTTTGGCTCCTACCAACTTCTCATAACATGGAACTCCTCTGTGACTGGATATTGGGGTTATGTCCCCCATACACCAAGCAAGGTTCCAGTGGATAACAACTATCTGGTATTTCAATTTAAATCTGACACTGTCTACTTAGAGTATTGAATTCCACAGGTTCACTGTTCATTGCACAAAGCTGCCCCATACTTCAGACATCAATCCAAAGAGTAGGATGTCACCTATGCTTCTGACTGGGCAAAAATAATAGTTCTCTCCTAGGATTCTCCTAGGGCTGAAGTTGCTAGAGCAGCTCACAGGACTCAGGGAAATATTTGACCAAAAGAGACACACACACAAGGCGAGCTCAGAAAGGGTCCTCAGCAAGAAAGCTCCTGTTCCACCAGAATTGGAGGGTAACCGCTCCCTGAACATGGCTACATTCCCCAGAGGGAACCTCAGCAACCCTCACTGTTTACAAGTTGTAGAGAACCTAACTTCCCATGCACACTACTTTCCAGAGGCCCTAGGTGAGGCTAAAATTTCTAGCCATATAATTACCTGAAAACTTGCTCAGCCTGAGGCTATCCAGGGATCCACCCTAAGCCACCTCAGCATCATAAACTTGGGTGTGAACAAACTGGCCTCTGAGGCACAGTGAGAGGTCAGGGGCTGCTTAGGGACAGAAAACTTGCCTAGCACATGTGAGGCCTTAGGTCTGGACCTCCCAGGTTACAAAAGACATTCCCATAACTCAAGAGATTCTAAGGATTTCAGAAACAATGTATCACAGTAACACTATCCTCATGTTACAAAATGAGACAAAGATAGGAAAATTATAGACTTTCTCACCACAGTGGGAATGCATTAAAATAATGCATCAATCTGGATTCTTAGCCTCTCTATAACTATAACCCTTATGTATTTATTAGGAAAAATTAGGTATTGGAAACAATTTATTTGTTAATAAAATCAAAGAACTTGTACCTATTATCTTCAGAATAAAAAGTCATTATCAAACTTAAAATCTATCAGTTTGTCAATTTAATGCCTCGCATCTGTGCTACCAAAATTGGCAGACACTCGCCATATGTGACCCACCACTTGAAATATACACAGTCACACTGAGATACACTGATTATGTAAGATGCACACCAGATTTTGAAGAACTGACATGAGAAAATGTAAACTATTTCAATAATTTCGTATTAAATTTATATTTAAATTATGTATCATAATAGAGTATCATTAATAGAGTATCTTATAGTACGTTGTTACATACACATACGTATCTACAGTGTTCTGCAGTTTCCAAACAATACTGCTATATTAACCCCTTTGAGCCTCACTTCATATGAGTTTAGCTGGGCAGGACGGTCTATAAACTAGTTTACTTGCATGCCAGTACCAGAGCCTGGTGTGTTACACTTTTACAAGGCCAAGACACTTCACTACCTGAACATTTATACAACACAATACTGTGACCAGTTAGGCGTCTACCATTTGTAGTGCTATGTTACATAACCCCTAAATGTTTGGGCTGGGATGTAGCTCTGCGGTTCAGTGGAACACCACAGGCACAGCAACTTGTATTCAAAAACAGAACACTAAAAAGTTTTCAGTACACTTCACATGATACTATTTTTCTGGCACTTGTTACTGATTCATACTTCATTTCTGATTCCTTAAAAATGAAACACAGATCTTTCCTGACAAAGTCAGATGTTCCCTGCACCCAGGAAGAAACTGTCATCCAGATAAGAAAGGCAGAAAATGAAGAAATAGTGGACCTTTACCACAGACTTCATCATGTGGGTCTTTCTTATCAGCTCATACCCTCCCTTCTGTTCCCTGTATATCTTCAAGATGAGCTGTTCTGTGAACAAATAGGAGACCTGTGAAATGCACTACCAGGTTGGGGGTGCAGGGACAAAGAGAAGAAAGGTACAGAGGGAGGAACAAAGGGAAAGAGGGAAGAAAAGAAGGAAGCATGGACAGACAGAAGAACAGATACGGTGTTCTTTAATAAAGTTCAATAGTCTTCTGTTTCCTGTAAGCACTCAACTGCACATTAAGGGCCACTTCGTTTTATCATTCTAAGGATCCAAAGATCTTGTCATAAATCATACCAAACTAACGGGATGCCTGAGGTAAAGTAAAGTGAAATGCTTTTTCTGCCTCCTTAGTATTCTGTGTCCCTTCTTGCTTTCTTGTTCCTTCTATTCTCTTTCTTGGGGTAGGGTACACGGAAAGTCTACCAGTGTGAGGCAGTGTCTGTGGACACTAATGCAGAAGTAACAGACCTCATGGATAAGAGAAAACTAAACTCTGGACACCTCTCAGCCAGTCTTTCCTCCTTCTCTGCAAGACACCCTTTCACTGACTAGAGAGGGAAATCGTAAGGCTTGTTACTTCCCAGACACTTCCTTTTCAACCTTCTTGGTAACATGCAGAGCTGCACACAGGTGAATTACCTAACACCACCTGGGCCTAAGGACAAATTTCCAGCCAAAACCTGATCTAAGTAGTAATAGGCTTTTCCAGTCACAGACTGAAGGATTGAGCTAGTGATCAACAAAGTGCAGGACTGTGACGGAACAGAATCTTTGACTTTGCCAAAACTTTATCCACCCTGCTTGAGAATACTGTCTTATTCAACAAGATTAGGAAGGAAGTAGTGAGTAGAGTGCCAATTCTGTTCTGTTCATACTCACGTCCAGTACAAACAACAAATACACTTCTGCATTTGAATATAATTCTCTGAATATTTTATTTATCTCTACAAGTAAGTTAACTGTGGTGCTCAAAACTTGGCCTCCCACTCAGCGGGGAATGAGTGCTCAGCAGTATAGGTTTTTGACATGGTGGGAATCTGATGCCTGCACAGGGCTGAATGTACCAATAACCACAGAATTGTGCTCTTTCAATAGGCACATGATACACTACGTGAATTATATCCCAATATAGACATTGGAAAGAAAAAAGTATGAGGCCAAAATCATCTAGACAAGCAATTATTGGTTCACATCTTAAAGTGATATGGACATTCATTTTTCTGAAGAACAAACTTTAGATTCATGTATGTAACCTGTATGTAACCTGTAAATATAGGTAGGATGGCCAGATTCTTTAATTTTCACACTAAAATGGGCTGGAGGTAGTGGCACATGCCTATATTCCCAGCACTTGGGAGGCTGAGGTAGGAGGACTGCCACTCGAGTTTGAGGCCAGCCTAGGTTACACAATGAATTTGAGGTCAACCAGTGAGTTGGATTTTTTTTAATTCACTAAAACTTTTTAATTATAACTCATTACTGCAGTAAGCAGTATAAATTTTTCTCTTTGGTACCATCTTCAACTACTTCCAAGCTTCTAGGGTCTTATGAAGTGACAGATACGCAAAGTATATTGATCTGGTCTTATACATTGTGTACACATATTGAAATATCACTGTATCCCATAAATATGTACAGTTATTACGTAGCTATTAAAAACAATAGGGGACAAGGCTGTAGCTCAATAGTACAATATTTTCCTGGAATGAGTAAGGCCTTAGGTTCACTTGTCAGGATCAAAATATATATATATATATATATACATACACACACATTTAAGGATATCAAGTATAAATATGTATGTATATATATCAAGTCCTCCAAAAATGCATAGGCAATTCAGGAAAAGAAAAACATGTAGAAATATTTTAATACTTTTATCCATGGGGGACCCTAAAGGATGCTGTGTATCAGAAAACCCACTACACTGCCAGTCCTTAGAGAAGAAACTGAAAATGCATGTATAGCAATCTCAGTGGACACTCTAACGATGTCTGGAAGTTAATGGCCACTACTTCGAGCACCTCTTGTAATTCTAGAGCCAAAGGTAACTTGTATTCACTACATGATATCTCAAAAAATTTAGTATTAAAATATTTATACACATTTTTCTTTTCCTGAAGTGTATATACATTTTTGGCAGTTTCTATATATATTTTGCCAGAAATAGCAAACATTTAAGCAACATAAAGTCTACTTTTCTCTCCATAAAATCTAGGTTTATTTCCTAAAAAGATTCCACCATCAAAAAAGCAGCATAGGAGGTCACAGGGTCTTAGCACCAGGGCACAATGACAACTACACAACCCACCCTGGAAAGCACACTTGAAAGTGCACTGCTGGTACACTGAAGATGCTCTCCCACTGCCATTCTGCAGTCTCCTCTGGATCCCTGTGTGACACATGCCTAAGACAGTTCCCTCAAAAGTAAATGCCAAGCCTAGCACGGTGCTACATTCCTGTGACCCCAGCCCTCCACGAAACTGAGGCAGAATGATTACTGTGAGCTCCAGGTCAGCCTGGGCCACACACAGGAATGCCTGGATTATATAGCAAGACTGCCTCAAAAAAACGTAAATACCAGAAAAAGCGTTCTAGAAGAGCCGCAAATTCTCTCCTTATCATTTATGGCCTCCAGGAAGCAGCTCTGAGTGCAGAGGACCCTTCAATCCACCAAGGTCAGCTCCAATGTGCTCCTGCATTGGAACTTCATTCTAGGCTCTGCTGCAGTTTCCAGTTATCAGCTTTGTGCTGCTTTTCAATGCTTCATGGATACTTAATGGCAATAAATGCAGACACAGAATTCTAGATTCTCCATATGAGTGTATTTTAACAGCTCTAGATGCAAAAGACGCTTCCTAAGGGAACCTACATAATGACCAAGGCCTAGAACAGAGATGCCCAACAAAAACTTGTTGCTATGAAGCTGTATGTTTTTTTCAAAAAAGAAATGACCTTTTGCACTTATAATATTAGATAAGAAGATAAAACAAAGCAACATTACAAATATAAGTTTTGTTTCGGTTTTCATTTTGGGGTGTGTGTGCATGAGTATGTGTATGTGCTACTGTTACAGGCAATTGAGTTAGACAGAAATATTATAGGCATAACAAAGTAAAAGTTAAAAAATTTTAAAAAAATAAATTAAGAAAAAAAAAGAAATATTATAGGCAGACAGGCCCAGGCCCGCAAAGGAGCCAGTGCAGAAGACCAGATACCTTGCAACTGTGGGAAGAACAGATATGACTGTGGGCCATACCTCAAGACAAAAGGTAAATCAAATGCACCCACATATGTCCTAAGAATAAGCATCAGAAATTGATATTCTAAATAGGTCTCTATTAACTTGAGGAAGCCAGCAATCACCATCCCAACCCTCTACAGGGAAAGTCACTGTTCTCTATTCATGCCTGCTTGCTATGTGACTGCTTCCCCATTTGTCCCGATTTAATCAATTTTACCTGTGCAATGAATCTTATTGGTTGGCCATAGTTCTGTGCCACTTCATGCCCACCTTGTGAGTTCCCATATTTTCCCCACCTTAGACCTGCCTCATTTTGTAATTTTACTCTACAAAAGTCCCTAGAAAACACAGTCTTTGGCAACCCACTTGGGACCCCTTTTGTCTATGACAGAAGCTTTCTTTCTCTCAAATATATTCTGCTGTTGTTCCTAAAACTCATTTTTCGATTTTTAGGAACACGAACTCTAATAGGTTGGGAGTCTTATTACCCTATATCATTACTGAGGATTGAATTCAGGGCCTTCAAACTGAGCTACATCCCCAGTCCTTCAGCACGTTTTAAATTTCCTTATTTTTTTCTTTTTGGGACAGGATCTTGCTAAGGTACTAAACTGCCCCAAGCTGGGTCCCAACTTTTGATCCTCCTGCTTCAGCCTCCCAGAGTGCTTGGATTATAAAAGCGTACCATCATGCTAGTTTATGTATTTTTAAATAGTCTTATGATACATAATTTGGTCTTAAATTCTTCTGCATTGTTCAAATTTTTCAGTATTACTTTTATAAACATCATAATAAACTGGTTAATTTTTAAATTTAAGCTGTAGAGCAGGGCATGCAGTCACAATTGCATGGGAGGCTGAAGTAGGAGGCTCAGCTGAGCTCTGAGGTGCCAGATAAGCCGGGACAACATAAACTCCATCTCTTAAAAAAAATAATAAAAATAAAATTCAACTACTCACAGAAAAATTACAACAGGGATCTCAATAGCTCTTCAGCAAAACATCTAAAATTTTAGACAAAACTTATGTCCTAGGAATAAGAAAACTACAGAAGACACATGAATGTCTTTAAAACAATTGGGTTAACTGCCCCTCAACCTGTAATAACTCCCAGGCTTTCTAAGTTTTTGCCCACCCTACGACAACTATTTCTCTTCCCACACATTTGCAGAAAGCAAGTGCTTTAGGTCACCAGCACTTCCAGATCAGAAATCAGTTGCACCACAGCATCATCTTCTGAAAAACCACTCTCAGTTCTCAGTCTCCGTTTCTACTCACTTTCAAAGGAAACTGCGGACAGGCCACAAACTCTTGTCAACTCTGCTGAACAGTGTGCAGTTTCCTAACCAAATGCACACACAAAGCCCACCGCCCACCTTTCCCGCCAACGCTCACTCCCGGCTCAGCAGCGGTTCCGGCCGCCCAGGGCTCCGGGCTCGCGGCGACCACGGGCAGAGCACGGGACGTCGGACCCTGCAGGACGAACCGGCCCGATCTCCACACCCGCCCACAGCGGCAGCTTCCCGGCGACCAGGACCCCAGGAATCCCCGCCTTGAGGCGCCCGCAGACCTCCCAGCTTCCCCGCTCCGCCCCCGGCTGCCTCCTCCCCCGTCCCGGTCTCCGTCGTCGGGGCTGCGGGTCCCTCTGGCCTCCTGCTCGTCCGTCCGCGCGACACAGGGCGCGGCCGCAGCCCCCTTCCCGTCCCCGGCCGGGCACTCACCGCGGGCGGGCCCGGGGCAGCGCGGATGTCGTGGCTGCTGCTCCTTGTGCTACAGGCCGCGGACTGGACCCCGCGACCGGGTCCGGGGTCGGGCGGGGACGGAAGGCGTGGCGCCGCCTGCCGGGCTGAGATAAGAGCTGGGGGTGGGGCGGGGCATCGCGGAGAAGCCTGTCGGGGCCGCGCTGACCCGAAACCCCTGCCTCCGGGCGTTACCGACCCGACCTCCGCGATTAACCGCGGGGCCACTAGGTGGGGCCGGCGCTGACGGGGACCTCGTGCCGGGCCGGCGCCTCCGCGCGCTGCAGAGTCCAACGAGGTGACCCGGGCCTCCCACGCAGCTCCCGCTTGAGGTGAAGGAGCGGAGGGAGATGCGCAGCCGCGCCGCAGGGCGAGCAGGATCCCGGGCCGAGTCGGAAGGCCTGGGGCTGAAGGGAGGCTTCGGCCGGAAGGCCCCGCAGTTCGCCCCCAGCCCTCTGGGCGGAGGCCGCAGCTCAACCTTATAGCTCAGGGAGAGTGGTGTCAAGCACCCGAGCACCAGCTCCTGCAGGGAAGTGTTTTCTGGGTCGCTTGTGCAAACTAAAATCGTACTGTCGGTGGTGGGGTGGACGCTGGGAATTACAGTGTTGTTAATTCTGCACCCACCGCAGGAAAATTTCTGCCTAGAAACCTAGAGAAGCTAACCAACCGATGGTACATAATGTTTCAGAATCTTTTTGAAAATACAATACTGTGTACATTTAAGGAAGTTTATGTGATGCATCCAAGCATCTAGGTAAAGGTTTTGTTCTGGACAAATCTCCGTCGAGGTAGACACGGAAAGAGGCGCTCCCATAATGCAGTGCAGGGCGCTAAGGGCCCCAGAGGGGCCCTCGTCCTGGGCTGGTGCGGGCCATTGCACGTCAGAGCTTCAGACCTTCCGGCGCGATAAGGTTTTGCACAAAGCCAGGCCTGTCTAATTTGTATGGTCGCGTCCCACAGCTGGAACTCGGAATACCCACACAGCCTTTCCCCTCTTGAGCATCAGTGACCCAGAGGCAGAGGATGCAATTGTGGAAGGAACAGTTAGGATTATGACCACTGTGCCCTTTGTGTGATGTTTCCCGAGACTTCTGGGGAAATAGGCCTCCTACAATATCTGATTTCTAAATTTCTGTTTCAGGACTTTATCCATCGGCTGGTGGAGGACCTGAGGAATTACATCCCAGAGCTGGGGATTTGAGTCCTGCAGATGTGCAGAGGGAAAGAACTGAGAAGGCTGAACAGTAGGAATGTGCCCTGCCTACCTTGAATGACACAAAGTGCTGCTCCCATGAGACCGGAATTTGCTGCTCCAAGGTTATCTGAAGAGAAGCACTAGCTAAGGCTCTCATACACAGTCTAGGTCAGGGTAAAGAGGCCATGACTGTCCATCCAAGCAGGGAATCCCCAGACTACTGTAATTTTAGGACCTAATGAGACATATGATGAGAATTTATTATTATTATTATTATTATTATTTAGATGAACTAAACTGCTTTGTGCCCAAAATCTATATTCCAACTTGATGGTTAGTACTTTGGGAAATTTTTTAAGTTTCTTTTTTAAGGGAAAAAAAAGCATCATTTCTACCAGGGCCATATGAGTAGAGAAATGTTTTAAACTGCAAAAATTAGACGTGTATAGTAGCACAGGCCTGTAATCCCAGCGTTCTAGAAGGCTGAGACAGGATGATTACAAGTTTGAGCCCATCTTGAACAACTTAGTGAGACCCTGGCTCAAAAATAAAAAATAAAAGACTTGATTTGTAGGTCAGTGCAAAGGCACTGGATTCAATCCCCAGTACCAAATACTGAAAAAACTGTGCTTATGGTTCAGAAACATGGTGTGTATTTTTGATAACTGAGTATGAGGAAAAAATAGGTGCCGTATCTGTAGGTTACTCTGCTGTGAATATCAGCAGTTACTGTAACTGAGTTGGACTGGGTTGTATATGTGTAGACACTTTTCCACTGGTACTAGGGAATCAAACCCAAAGGCCTTGCACATGCTGAGCAAGAACTGTACTACTAAGCTCCATGTACCATTGCCCTTAGAAATATAGTTTAAATTTTTAAAATCTCCTTAAGGTTCAAATACATATTAGCCTTCCTTTGAAGTCAAAATTAGGATAAACCCTTCAGACCTGGTTCATAATTGTTATAGATTAAAAACTGGTGGTCAGTTTAACGCCAGCAGAATTAAATCACCATGGTGCTGAGCATAATGTTCCACCTGAGGAAAGTTGTCAGCATAAAAAGAGACATGGAGAAGAGAGGGCTGTGGGTTTCTCTAAGTGTTGCTGTTGAGCCGTTGGTTCTCCTGAAGGAGCTCTGGTCCTTACATCAAGCATTGCTTCCTGGCTCCGGAGGGGAAGACGTGTGCCACTTAATCTCCAGGAGAAACTCATCATGCTGACTTCCTGGCATGCACTCAACTGTGCTTATCATTGGAGGAGCTCAGGACCTCCATGTCACTGAGGATGGTTGTGGTACTTTTCAGGACAGCCCTGGTGTTTATTATGAGTATGACTTCTTGGCTCCAGCGTAGAACCCTCAACCTACCAGCACAGCTCCTTCACCTCTCTGGCATAGACTTTTTAGCTTAACCACTGACTTTTGGGCTTTCCCAGCATGGATCTGTAAAATGAACTGGTGTGAGTCATTTTTGTGGGCTCTGGATCTCCAGTTGGACTCGTGGGAGGCATTGTCATGGACTCTGAGTTTTCATCTGGACTTACATAGGACATTGCTGTGGGATCCAGGACTTGGCTGAATATTCTGTGTCTTTGGTGTTGTGGATAGATTTCCTGCATTTTCTTGTGTTGACTCAGTGACCATCATAAAATAATATTATAAATTCCATATCCTGATTCTGATTGTTCTCCTCACAACCTCTGACTACATTAATGAACATTTGTAATAACTGAAAATAATCCTCAAAAGAATAAAATTTTATTAATACCAGCAAGCTTTAAAGGCAATTCCAAAACATAAAATAAAAAATAAAGGCAATTGCAAGAAGAGACTTTAAAAAACCAAGAAATGCATGATATTGAGATAAAGCACATTAAACACACATACACAAAACTAAGTTGAATACACAAAATTAAGTTGAATGGAGCATTCTGAAATTATATAAATAAAACAAACAAAGGAGCTAAGGATGTAAGTCAGTTGTAGAGTGCTTGGGCCCTGGTTTCAATCCCCAGCACTGCAAGAAGTAAATAAAACAAACCAAAACTAATGCAAACAACTTATACATACTCGAGAGGCAAAGAGGATCACAGGTTTAGGATTAGCCTGGGCAACATTGCTTTATACAACACTTTCTCAAAACTTTAAAAGGACTGGAGAGCCAGGTATGGTGGGGCAGGCCTGTAATCTCAGAACTAGGGAGGCTGAGGCATGTATGGCAATGTTAGTTTGTTGTGGGTAGTAATGCAGATGTCTTCTTTTTCCTTCTTTAGTATGATTTTCTGCATTTGATTTCATGATGATACAAACTTTTATAATGAAAATACCAATTTTGTTTAAATGTAAAATTGATAAAATTACAGATTTTATCATAGACTGCAAAATTAAGAGTCGTATCTTAAACATAGATCTAAATTTTAAATATTTCAGTTTGTGATATTTCACATTGATAGGTCAGTATATTTGCTAAGTAAAGTTACCTGAGTTACTAACCTCATCCTAATACTTTATTGAGCTGATCATATCGTCAAATTTTATCTACACAGGCTGAGGCTAGAGCTCAGTGGTAGTGTACTTGCCTACCATGTTCAGGGCCCTGTTTGACCCCCAGCACTAAAAAAAATTATTTGACAAATTCCGATTACAACCAGTATTTCATGAGTATACTGGATTATAAACAGTTCAGTAATTGTTTCAAGTGTGGTTGTGCACACTGTATCCCCCCCACCCAGCTACTTGGAAGGCAGAGGGATCAGAAGTTCAAAGGCAGCCCACCCAACTTGATAGGACTTTGCTCAAAATAAAATTTTTAAAAGCCTAGAGATACAGATCAGTGATGAGTACTTGCCCAGCACGGACAAGACAATGGGTCCAATCCCTAGTACTGAAAAAAATGAGTCATTTTAATTTAAAAATTACCATTTTATTTGAGGCTAATTGTTTTTAAATGCTCTGGTGTCATGTTTAGTGTTTAGACATTTAGGTCTTAGTATCTTAGGAAAGAAACCTAAATGACCATCATCATTTCTCAGTCCAAAGTAGACCACTTTGCACAAGGCCAGTAGAACACTTACAATTTCCAAGGCCACAACTCTGACCTCCATCGTAAGACCTATGTTACTGAAAAGTGTTAACTAACTGCACAGCGTTTACAAAGCCCAGTGCTGGAACTCCTCTTGACGCCAGTTACAGAGAGCTGGAAAGGACCCACTACATTCCTTAGTGCTCATTCCAGTGGTAAAATCTCTAGGGTCAGTTTTACCATGGCAAGTCCAAATTTTTGACGGGGCTCAGGAGCAGGAGGAGGAGGTTATACATTTGAATTAACATGTCTTTTGGGTTCAGGTAAAGAAGCTAAATTAGTGGAAGAGAGACCGTACTATATAATATGTCCCCTCATGGTTCTCTTCGTAGATAGCAGGGACTTATGATGAACTGGGTCACAGTTTTCTATGATTCAAGCAGTGACGAGCAGGGTAAGGAATAGAATCAAAGTTTAAAGGACTCCTCCCAACAATTTCATTCTTACAGGAAGGTGAGAGATTAAAAGTATAGCTAGAGGCTACCTTAGGTTCAGAGAAATATTCAGGAAATACTTACTTCATTTGAATGAAACAGGCAGGAACCTGTGTGTGTACCAGGAGGACAAGCCAAAAGCAAGAAAGGGCTTACTGGATCCCTTAGTGCTGTAGTTGGATTAGAGTGTGACTCCTCCGTTTGGTGCTCTAAAGATGCAGTAAAACCTTTAAGAGGTGGGGTCTAGTGGAAGGAAGTTAGGTCTTTAGGGTATACCCTTGAAGAGAATAGTAAGCATTCAGCCTTTTCCTGCATCTTTTCTTTGCAGCTGCCATGAAGAACGCAGCCTTCTCTATCACAGCCTCCCACCACGATGTACCAACACAGATCCAAATGCCCTGGAGCCAAGTGGCCATGAACTGAATCATCTGAAAGCAGAAGCTAAAATAAAATTTTCTTCTTCATAAATTGATAATCCTAGGTATTTTGTCACACTAGTAGAAAGCAGAATGGAAATAGAATTGAGAGAAATTAGAATTAGGAAAGAAAAATGATTTTTTTTTTTTTTTTTTTTTTTTGGCAGCTTCAGGAATCAAATCCAGAGCCTTGTGCATGCTGGGCAGAAGCACTCCACCACTGAACTATATACTTCTTTACCCCTCGCTCCAGAAAATGAACCCCTAACCTTTTTTCAGTTGGTGTCTTATCATGTTGCTCAGCATAGCCTTAAAATTATAATCATTCTGCCCCAGCCTCCCAAGTAGCAGAAATTACATGCTTATACGCTACACCTGGCTAAGGGAAATTTCTTAATTCTGGCAGAAGGAAGGAAGGGCATACCCACATGGAGATAAACATTTTTATTAGAGAAAAGGGAAAGCTGACGTAAATAATGTAACTACACTTGCTTTCTCAATTGGAGGGGAAAACAATGAGCAGGTGATAGGCGGCAGGAAAGGTCACTGAGTGACAGAGACTTAACTTTCGGAGTTGCCCTCTCCTGCCCCAGGTTCTTTGCCCCCGAATGACCTCTCTATATGTTCCTTGTATTCTTGCCAGTCCCTGGCTTCTCATTCCTAGGGTGAGTCACTTTACTCATTGACCTCCCTAATTCCTCTTTCCTTTTGCCTTACACACTCAGCAGAACTACATCCTAGAGTTTATTCAACTTTCTACCGTCACATCTTTTCTCCCACTGTGGTTATAACATCCAATCTTAGAGGCCCTAGCGTTGCTGTGTAGGCTTTCCACGTCCCTTATTAGTGGGGAAAAGAAAACCTTTCCTCCACCAACTCAGCTTTGCCCCACATTGTCTGAAAGTAGACAATAAACTACACATTTCCGTCAGCAATTATATATTAAATGCATATCTTCAATTTTGTGTGTGTGTGTGTGTGTGTGTGTGTGCGAGTGGTAACAGGAATTGAACTCAGGACCTTGGGCTTGCCAGGCAGGTGCTGTGCTGCTGAGCTATGTCCCCAGCTAAATGCGTATCTTCATTAACCTTTGTTCTAGGTATTAGAAAAAGATAGAGAGCTGAGCATTCAGAGGTTTGTTTGTTTTCTCAGTGCTGGAGATCAAGCCAGGGCCTTGCACATGCTAAGTAAGTATTCTACCACTTCCCTAAAATACACATTTCAGAAGTGATCCCATCCCATGTCCTTGGCCAACATGTCCTGAAAAACCCAGGTCAATGGGCATTGCTGAGTTTTGCTGCCCAGTTCACTAGCTTTAGGTTATCCCCTTCTTAGGTAATCACATTTCTACATAGTTGTCCATGCTTCAGTCATGCCTATGCAATGATGTCTCCATAAAAACTCAAAGGAACAGAGTCCAGAGAGCTTCTGGATGGCTGAGCACATGGATGCCTTCAGACAGTGAACAACAGTTCATCTACATGGTGGGGAGAGGGGTACACACCAACTCCATGGAGATGGAGGCTCTTGTACTCTGGATCCTTCTAGACCTATCCTATTCCATCTGGCTGCTTATTTTCATCCTTTAAAACACATGTAGGTGTTTCCCTGAGACCTGTGAGTCATTCTAACAAATTAATGGAATAGGAGTAGAGGGTCACAGGAACCTCAGTTTTCAATCAGTCAGAAATTTCAGAGGCCTGGACTTGCAAGTGGGTTCAACTGAGGATACTCTTGGGAACTGAGCCCTGAAGCTTTAAGATGAGGTACTGTCTCCAGTAGACAGTGCCAGAGTTGAATTGCATTAGAGGGCACCCAGCTAATATCCCTACAGTTGATTGCTTGGTGGTGGGGGAAAACACCCAACCTCCAAAGGGCACAAAAACCTACATTCTTTGTTGTGCTGTAAGAGCACAGAAAAAATGGTTTGTTTCCCAATACACAGGTATGAATGGTGAGATTACAGAGTGGATTACAGAAAATAGCATACATTAGAATTGACCTGTATTAGTTTTCTCTTGCTGTCATGACAAATTTTCATAAACTTTGGCTTAAAAACAACACAAACTTATTACCTTGTATTGCTGTAAGTCAGAAGTTTGGTGTGGTGTCTGTGTTGGCTATGATAAAGATGCCAGTATGGTTGTTTGTTTCTGGAACATTTTCATGCTTGTAGAGGACACCTGCATTCCTTGCCTCATAGACCCATTCCTTCATCTTCAAAGCCAGCAACCAACACAGCATCTCTTTGGATGTGTTTCATGTTTCTGTCTGGTTCAATCCTCATATCTCTCTCTGATTATCAGTTGCCTGCTTCCACTTCTAATTCTCTCTTGCTTTTCTTTTTTTTTAAGACATGCTTTCACTATGTTGCCCATCTTGATCTTGAACTTGTGAAATCAAGTACTGTGGTACCTCACAATTCTTCCTACAATTCTAGTCACAAATCCAATCAGATGAGAACCAACTTGAATTCAGTGGTTAGGACCAAAGTTGACCTTATGGGGAAATTTGACTCAGGTCTCATTCAAGCCTCCATAGTAACTGAGACTACAGATATGCTACCACATTCAGCTTTTAATGACCCTTTTTAAAGTCATCTGCTTAATAGCTCTAATTTTTTTTGAAGAGTAGAATGTATTTATTGAGGGAAAGCTTCTGTCTGAAGAGAGCAGAAAGGGTCCCAAGAGGGTTGCCCTAATAGGTCTAATTTTATCAGTAACTTTAATTCTCCTCTTCTGTGTACCTTAATATACATTCTGTGAATTAAGACAAGGCCATTTTGGGAGATCATTATTCTGTCTATCATAAAGCCCAAAAAAGTGTCAGAGGATGCAAATATAGAGACTCATTAGGACTCATTAAATTAGCAGGATGTTCTATTTGTTTAGCAGTTTGCTTGCTAGTAGTAAACCCAGAGTCTATACTGAGCTACATTCCCAACATTTTTATTATTTTGAGATATGGCTGAGTTGGTCAGGCTAGGTTCAAACTTGCAATCTTCCTGTCTCAGCCTCCCAGTAGTACTAGAATGGATGATTACTTTAAACTGAGGACATTTCAGATACAGCTGAGGCAAAAAGAAGCTAATTGTCTTAGTTACTTTTCTCTCATTGTTGAGACAAAATTCCCAACACTGAAAATTAAGGAAAGAAAGGTTTATTTAGCTCACAGTTTATGGAGGTGTCAGCCCATAATCAGCTGACTCCAAGACAGAGTAGCATAGTTCATGGGGCATAATTCAGAGGACAATAGTTCATGGTGGAGGAAAACAAAAGCAACAAGAACAAAAGAGGAGGAGCACAGACAGAAGACTCTTTCTCTCCCTTATAGTGTATGTAATCCACACCCACTTGGGTGTAGCACTTATACCCATAATCTCAGCATTGAATCATGAGTCATTCACAAACTCTAGAAGCCTACTTCCATGACCACTTGAGGCTTTGTGGGGACATCCACACACAAACTATAACACTAGTATAGAGCTTAACTATATAACTAAAGCCAGAGCCTTCTGGAAAAGTGAAGCTGCCTTAGAGCCCTTCTGTGGGATCTTCCTTGCCAGGAGGAGATTGATCATTTGCACCTGCATTATGTAATAAAAGATTATTACAGACTGTGGTAACGTCTATTTGTTTCCCAGTAGAAGTACTTTCTCCACCCTGCCCTTTTACATGTTAAATTGGCATACAAACTCCCTACAGCTATTCAGAAAGCCTCTTCATCTACATGTTTCTGCATGCATGTGGTTATTCCTCATCCATTTTTCTACCAGTCTTTCCATTGTAGGTTAATTTGCCCAACCTCTGAAACTAAAATGGCAGAGGAAAAAGTTTTCTTCACCATACTAACAAGACACATGGAAACCCTATACAACAATACCAAGGCTTAATATTGGATTCTATAAGCACAGTGGTATGAAAGCCATAAATGAGTATGGCTTCCTCATTCATAAGAATATGAAGGTAAGGGGTTCAATAAACTCTGTGATATGGTTCTGCTGGTTCAGCAAGATAACAGGAAAATGGAGCAAGGGAGTTGAGTGTAGAAAGTGACTCATTGTTCTAAGTAAGTGAAGCCAAGGACAGGCAGATAGAAAGGGGTATATGGGACAGAATTCATGCTTGTGGATAGACAAAAGCTATACCCATAAGTGGACAGAAGCTATGCCCATGGACTGACAGAAGCTGTGCTTGTACATGGATGGAAGTCAGGTGTTCACCCCCAGGCAAATTCATCCCCATGGATTCTGTGCCCTGGTCACTGACACCCATCAGCAACAGTCCTGCTCTGCATTCTGTTTCCCTTTAGCGCAGGGCAGCTGAGGCACTAACCAACTAAATCACCTGATCATGGGCAAGGCCAATGCCACAGGAGAGAAGGTAAGCCCCCAAGAGTCACCAGCTCTGAGGAGAAATATCAGACTGAGACAGTAGCACTAGACATGAAGAAAAGCCCAGGGCTACTCTAATCTATAAAAACTGGGATTTTCTCCAGGTATGGTGGCATATACCTATAATCCCAGTACTCAGGAGTTTGAGGCAGGAAGATCTCTGTGAGTTTGAGGCAAGCCTGGGCTACAGTGTAAATTCAAGGCCAACCTGAACTGCATAGTAAAAACCCTGTCTCAAAAAGACAAAAAAAAAATTTTTTTTTTTGAGATTTTCCTTCCAAAGTGACTCTTTCATGGCAGGCTGGAATTGAGAGAGAAACCCAGTAGACCACCTGATATATTGGAAGGGGTTTATTAAGAACTATTTTGGAGGAAGATTTAATTATTTATTATTAAGCCACAAAGCAACTACATGATAATTCCACTTTAGGGTTTCCAGTGTTACTCTCTCATATGACTAGGTGGGAGATAGCCAAGGGAGACAGTCATGGACAAGGTTGAGGCTGCACATAGACACCCCATAAAGCTTAAGCTCAGGCTAGGAAAGACATAGGCACTACCCATTATAGTGAGAAGCTAGACCCAGTTAGTATGGCTTTCAGAAATGACTGGATCTGAAAGTTCTGGAATCACATCCAGCAGTCTTCTTAAACCTCTGCCTAATTGCCTAGCCCAGCAGAGACCAGTGGTCTGATTGTTTCCATGTTTGCCAACATGAACAGTGTCATGCTTCCTCTTGGACAGTTGCCACAGTCCAAGGTATACAGATAGAAGGACCTAGGAAGGATAAGGGGTTCACAAACCAACAGGTGAGGACTTCTGGGAAAATGATGGAATGGTGAGCAGCAGAGAAAGAGCCTCTCCAAGATTTTGTGTCCAGACACTGAAATATAGGAACATGTGGAAGGAAAAAAGGAGAGAAGTAGATCCCCTGGACCTAGGAAGAGATCTGAAGTGACACTAGAAGCCTGTGGAGAGAGATACTCCAGGAATTCAGCAAAAATAAGAAAACTAGGCCTGCCACCACTACAACAGGTAGAACCAGCTGCTAGGTCCAGACAGGAATCACACTCCACAGTTAACCAGCCACTACAGGCCCAGAAAGGAGGCCATGCCCTCCTGTAGAGCCAGACCACCCAGTGAGGCCCAAAAAAGAAGCCACACCACCCAGTGAGCCAGCCACTACAGTCCCAGAGAAGAGTCCATGTTCCCTGGTGAGCCCCACCCAAAACAAGTCCAGGAGATGTAGATACAGAAGGAACTGGAAGTTGTATACCTGAAATTTCTGAAATGATAGCTACTGAAGTAAAGAATCAACTTAATACTTACATTGTTTGATTAATTTTGCATGCCTATATCTCATCCAGAACAAGTCCAGGAGACAGACATAAAAGAAATTAGAAGCCACACACCTGAAATTTCTGAAATGATAGCAACTGAAGTAAAGAAACAATTTAGGGCTTATACTATTTGATTAAATTTGCATGCCTGTATCTAGTAGTCAGAGCAAATATCTGGAGGATAACAATGTGCAGTGTAGTCGCTATTATTAATTTCCAACTCTAGTTTTTGAAATCCAAAGTCATACTCATTGTATTATTTTATTTCCTTGTTTTGTTTTATTCTCTTTAAAATTTAAAAAAAAAAAAACCTCACAGGCCATAAGTTTGGTGGAGAAAATAGTGACTTGCTGAATGCTAATACTGGAGATCCTGGAAAGAAACCATTCACTCAAAAATGAAGAAGAAACTTTTTAGATTCATTTTTTTTTTCTTTTTCTTTCATTGGCTTTGGAGCTTGGGAATTTTATTTTATTTTTCTACTTTTTCTTTTCTTTTGCTTTTTGTGTTTTTCTTTTTTCTCTCTCTCTTTTGTTACATTTATCAAATTCTATTAATTTATTTTTTACTCCTTATTAGGATCCTTTATCTTACTTTCCTTTCCTTCTCATTTTCTATTGGTTAATTTTTCAAATTTTACTTTATTCATTCTCCCATCCCCAACCCCTCTATCTTTACCAGTCTGTTAACTTTTATTAATTTTTAGATATTTAAGTATATGCCATCACTTTGAATACTTTTCTATTTTTAGTGGAGGTATGGTTGTTGCAGAAATAATTTAACATACGGATAAGTTGTGTATAGGAAAACCCCAAACAGCCACAGTCAAAAATGAACCTCTCTCCTACATATCATAGTAAGAAACTCAGAAGTCCAACAGAAAGACCTAATCTTAAAAAAGTTGTTAGAGAAAAGCAACAGAATGCTCATAAGTAAAGGTAAACACATTAGAATTACACCAAACTTCACAACACAAATTTTAACAGTCCAGAAGAGCTTGAAGTGGAATGTGTCAAGCCCGAAAATCAAACAAATTTCAATCCAGACTAATTGTTATGACTTGAATCTAGATCCCCCACCCCCAAGCCTCATGTGACTATAGGTGGGGCTTTTCAGAGGAGGCTGGATCTATGATGTGTGATGCTGGGATTAGGGATGTGATACTGGGGAAAAGGGCACAATGCTGAGATTAAGGGTGCCCTACCCTTGGTGTGAGTACTACAAATCCAAGGACAGAAAGAAGGCTACTGTTGCTGCTTTGCTATTCCACAACTTTGCTGCCTTCTACCTGGCTTGATTTGCCATGGATTTTTTTCTATGATGTCCCTCTGTCATGCTAACCTGCCTTGGAGTCAGCTGAGTATAGACTGAAACTTCTACAAATGGTGAACTAAATAAATCTTTCCTGTCTATGCCTGTGGGTGTCAGGTATTTTGTCTCAGCAACAACAAAAGTAACTGATATATCCCTTAAAAGTATCTTTCAAAATTGATGGGAAATAAGATCTTTCCAGGACAAAAATCACCTTTAAAAATTCATGACTATCAAATCAGCACTCTAGAAATTCTCAAGGATATCCTAGAAAGAGACATCAAAATACAAAATGACTGGGGCTGGGGATTTAGCTCAGTGGCTTAAGCGCCTGCCTGGCAAGTGTAAGGTCGTGAGTTCGATCCCCAGTACCAAAAAAAAAAAAAAAAAAAAAAAAAAAAATACAAAATGACAAAAGATCTAAAGGAGGAGTACACTAGGTGAATAGTTAAACAGAAGAGAAAGAGAGAATCAGCAACAGGAAACTACAAGGACAGGTATTAATCAGTAACATTGAGTAATAACTTGTAATATGAATGGTCTCAATTCCCTAATCAAAAGACAGAGATTAGCAAAATGGATCAGGAAAAAACCCCCAGCAATACACTGTATATAAGAAACACATTTAGCCAAGGATGTAGCTTAGCATAACAGTGCCTGTCTGGCAAGTGCAAGATCCTGAGTTTGATTCCGGGTAAAAAAAAAATCAAGAAATATTTAATCTAAAAAGATAGTCATAGATTAAAAAAATCAGGAATGGAAAACAATATTCTATGCAAAGGAAAACCAAAAACTAGGAAGAGTACTTACCCTATTTTCAGATAAAGTAGACTTTAAGGCAATACTGATCAGTAGAGGCAAAAAAATTACCTATTTGAAGTCATATTACAGTTATCATGATAAAAGCAGCATAGTACTGCAAAAAAATACCCAAAGATCAATGAAACAGAAAAGAAAATGGAAAACATCCATCCAGACTCGGTCAACCACCTTATCATATGTTTAAATATCACATTGTTTCTCTTATGTGAGACACCAAAAATGTAAATAAGGACCAAAATGGATGATTGATACTGGGAATTAGGAAGAAAATGTTAAAATGGGGAGGAAAAGAAGGGAGGTGGCATATTAAGGGAAGGAAGGGAAAAGGAAACAAAAACAATAGAAGGAAACAAAACTTTTATTAATAAGGAGGGGAAGAAAGGTTGAATGTAAGGGGGAAATGGGGAAAAAAGAATATATACGTATATATATATTTGTAGATATAATTTGTATATATATATACAAATTCCCTATGATGAATGTGATCATTATGTATATAAAAAATATATCAATAAAAAAGTAAGCAAAAGAATTAGTGAAATGAAGAACTGGTTCTTCAAAACAATAAAATAGACACACCCTTAGCTAACCTTACCCACAAAAGGAAAGTGACAAGTCAATGCAATTAGAAATTTAAAGATTAAATCAAAATAGATGCCACCAAAATCCAAACTCTATGTTAAAAACTTATACTCAAAAAAATTTAAGAATTCAATAGAAATAGATAGCCAGATTCATATAAATTACCAAAACTGAGCCAAGAAGATAGAAAACCCTGAATAATTTAATAATAAGCAATGAAATTGAAGCAGTAATAAAAAGATATAACAAGAGAAAAAATAGAAGAATGGTATCGGCAACTTAGATTTTCTGAGACAGTGTAGAGTAGAAAATAACAGCCTGTAGAGGAATCAAAGTTAGTGAAGGACACAAGGGAACTGACAGAAGCAAAGAGGAAAATACTATTCATTGCTGCAGAAGAAATAATTCACCACCGCAGACCAGGGACCTTGTGATGTTCCAAGAGCAGTTGTGTAGCTGTGCCAGTGGGAAAGTACCAAAAACTGCTTTGCTGCTCACTGTGAAACAGAGACCTGACTTGGATCATGAGAATATTATGCAATCAGAGGCAGCAGTGAGAGCACCTGACAATTTTCCAAGTCAGAACTGAGTTAAAGCAGCACCTCAGCACACAGTCACACAGAGGAGCAGGAGTGGCTGTACAGGCTCACCACTATATCTCAAATCTCCCACAGGACAAAATCACCCTGTAAAAGTTCCTGGTTTATTTTGGATGTTGTAATATAACTATAGATCACGCTCCTTTGCTTAGAGATGCCAAGTTAGCAGTTACTATAGCTTGTCAGTTTCTAGCCTCTACTTGATGATATTGTTATCGCTAATTATACTCCTTTAGCCAGGATGCCATACCTGTTGTAGTCAGTTGTTCATCCTTGTATGATGACACTGTAGTTGTCTGTGGTCATAGCCATCCCCATAGTCCAGTACCAAAGGACTATATGGTGAGCAAAATAGATAGCAATGTTTCATCCCTAATAAAGTGAGAAGGTTGAATCCCGGGATAAAGACCAAGCCCAAGAGCAAAGTACACCTACAATACATCTCTCAGGAATAGACACTTGCTCAACAAATGTAGAATAGACATGAATTTAAAAAAAAAAAAAGGAGCATATGAAAATTAGGGAAACCATGAATGTCTGACAGGAAAAAAAAAAAATCAAGTCCAAGAAACATTTTCAAACAGATATCCAGGAAATTAAAAATCCATTGAAAGTTCACAAAACCAGATGAACAAAAGTAAAGAGAGAGTATTATACCTAGAGACACGATGACAGTTAGCAATCATGGAAAGAAAAATTTCTTAAAAATACCAAGGGGTCATGTAAAAACAATCCAACAACTGTTAGATGTTACAAATAAGAACATCAGAAGATTGATTGCAGTCAATGAAAAACCAGGAGACAGTAGAAGTAACCCTTAAAAAAAAAAACTCTTGACAGAAGTAATAGCAGAGAATTCCCCAAGCATGCAAAAAGAATTTGACATACGAATAAATGAGGCATATAAGACTCTAATTAGCCATGACCAAAATAAATCCACACCAAGGCAGATAATAATCAAGATTCCAGAAATTCAGCACGAGAGTAATATTGTAATCCAAATATTATATGTTGTAACCCAAATATTGTATATTGTAAACGAAATATTGAAATCCCTTTTCCAGTCCTCCTCACAATCCAGAAAGTTATATTTTTAATCCCATTGAAACATAATTGGAATCTGGCAAGTTAATTCCAATCTACCACCTTTAATGCAACCCATGGTGAGAGTAAAGACTCTAAGACATATTCAATGTTATTGGCTACAAAAAGTCCTAAGTCTGATCCAAGTGAGCATATACAGACAAAGGCATTGATCCAAGGCCTCTCCCAGAATTTATTATCTTGTGAAGAAGGGAGTAGTTCAAAGATGAGTGACAGTGAGGGTGGCAGGAATTAGGTGAGTAATGTGAGCTGGCTAGCCAGGTGGGAGAAAACCATCTTTGCAATATATATGCAGAGAATGATATGCAGAAGGACCAATCTGCATAACTCAATTAGAGTAGCATTTGAATGGTTTTAAAAGGCTGCTGTTTCAGTTTCTGATATGTAAACTGTTGTATCCTGAGCGCAGTCAGAGTCTTTTATTTTGAGGCTTGTACCCAGTTGACATTCCTGGACCTCACTGACTCCGCATTCAACTGTTTAACAGGGAACACAATGTGAGGAAACAGGAAAATGTTGGTTGGCCTGAAAGATTATGTAACAGTACCTTGCCTAGCCTTGTTTGTATTGCTTGTAGCCAATTGAAGGGAGAAGGAAATACCATAGACAGCTCTGTACATATCAATGCATGGAAACAAGGCTCAATTTAACAAATGCTGAAGCAATTGTGCTGCATTCAAGGGGAGACCACCCAACTTGTTTCCTACAGATCAGAATATTAAGAGCTGCTAGAAAAAGAAACAAATCACCTATAAAGGAAAGCCCATTAGAATCACAGCAGATTTCTCAGCACAAATCCTTAAGTCAAAGAGAGCTGAGTGAAATATTTTAAAACCTTAAAGAAAGCAATTTCCAAGTCACATTGATGTACCCTACGAAATTATCTTTCAGAAATAATAAACAAATAAGATGCTTCCATGACAAAGAACAATTGAAAAAATTCATGATCTCCGGAGCCAGCTCTACAAAACTATTCTGAAAGATATTCTAGGAGATAACAAAAACCACAATTCCAAGAATACAAATAGAAAGAAGCCACCAGGTAGGGCAAGCAATTAAGAGAAGGGAAAGACAGGAACCAACAGCAGGAAAATAATATGACAAGGATAAACCAAAGCACATCAGTTATACCCATCATTGAAAACAGTCTCAATTCACCAATCAAAAGAAACAGACTGGCAGAATGGATCAAGAAATAAGATCCAACAACGTTTAACTCAAAAAGAAATTCATAGGCTGAAAGTCAATAGATGGAAAACAACATACCATGTGACAGGAACTCAGAAAAAAGTGAAGGGTCACTATTCCATTTGCAAACAATGGAAACCAAGCCAAGAGTCATCAGAAGGGTTAGAAAGGGTCACTACATAATTAAAAGGGAAAAATCCAAGAAGACATGACGATCATAAATATATGTGTATGAAATATTGACACACTAAACCATACAAAATGTATCATTAGACACGAAATATCAAATAAGTGCTAAAAATTTACTGAGGGATCTTAATACCCCGTTTCAAATAGATGAACAAAAACTCAACAAGTAGCAGAACTGAAACAAATCTGTGAAAAAATGGACTTAGTATATGTGAACAAAGTGTTCCATCCCACAACATCAGAATACACATTCTGCTTAGCTGCACATGGAACATCCTCCAAAATAGACCAAATACTGGCTCATAGAACATGCTTAAGCAAATGCAGAGAAATTGAAATTATTCCATGTATATTGTCTGACCATAGTGCAGTGAAATTGGAAAGCAATGGCAAAAGAAACCATAAAAACTACACAAACACATGGAAATTGAATAAGCCCCTACTGAACAACCAAGGGGGTCACAAATTAAACCAATGAAGGAATTAAACATAATATACAATAATGCAAATACAACATACTGGAACTAACTTATGAGATGCAATGAAAGCAGTCCCAAGAGAAAAATTCGTCGTGGTGAATTCTCACATCAGAAAAACAGAACAAGCTCAAATAAACAACCTAATGAAGAACCTCAAACTTCCATAAAAAAGAATAAGTCAAGAACAAAGCTTGTTTGAGGGAGAAATTATAAATATCAGAGCAGAAATTAATGCAACTGACACTAAGAAAATAATACAAAGAATCAATGAATTAAAGAGTTGGTACTTTGAAAGATAAAATAAAATTGATAAACTCTTTGCCAACGTTATAAAAAAAAAGAAAAAGCTCAAATTCATGGAATTAGAAATTTAAAAGGTGAAATCACAAAGGGTACTGCAGAAATCCAGATCATCAATATCTACTTTGAAAACCTGTACTCTAAAAGATGTAAAACTCAGAAGAAATGGAAAGATTCCTAGATACAGATGAATCAAGAAAGTTGACTAGGAAAGATATAAAAATTGTACATAAACCAATATAAGTCAATAAAATTAAAGATATAATTAAAGACCTACCAAAAAAGAAAAGTCCAGGTCCTGATAGATTCATTGCTGAATTCTACCAGAAATTAACTCCTCAAACTTTTTAATGAAACTAAAAGGAAGCCAATACTGCCAAAGTCATTCCTGAAGGCAAATATTACCCTGATACCAAAACAAGAGATGGATCCAAAATCAAAAAGAGAACTATAGGCCAGTCTCTCTAGTGAAATAGACACAAGAATCCTCAGTAAGATACTAGCAAACAGGAGGATGCAGCAGATAATCAAGATTATATACCACAACCAAGAAGGATTCACCTCAGGAATGCAGGAAAGATTCAACATATGCAAATCAATTGAACCAAAGAAAAAAATCACAAGATCATCTCAACAGATGAACAAAGAGCATTTGACAAAGTCTAGCATCAATTTATGATTTTTTTAAAAGCCTAGAGCTATTATGGTGGCCATTTTTTTATTTCCTATTAGCTTGTTTTGAAACCCTGTATTGCTTTCATTGTTTTGTTTTGACTGATTCTATTCTAATTTGTTTTGTTAGATTGTGTCATGTCTGATGGTATAGGCAACTACTTTGAAGATAACAAGATGCATTATGATACTCATTGTGGTTTCACTATTATCTTGTTTTGAAGTCCTGTACTGCTTCCCTTGTTTTGTTTTTATTGGTTTTATTCTGTACAATTTTAATAATTGGTTTTATTATGCCTGATGGTATAGGAAATTCTTCTGAAGAAAACAAGAGGCATTATGGTAACCATTATTGATTTCCTTGTATTTTGTTTTAAAGTCAAGTACCATGTTCATTGTTCTGTTTTGATTGACTCTATTTGGTTTTACTCTCTTAAAAAATACCTCTACAAAGCCAGGAATATGGCTCAATGGCACAGCATCTGCCTGGCAAGTGCAAGGTCCTGAGTTCAATTCCTGACACCAAAAAAGAAAATTTTTAAACTTTACAAAAAATTGGACTAGAAGGTCTTTATTTTAATCTATAAAAGCCATCTATAATGAACCAACAGCAACCATCATGCTAAGTGATCAAAACTGGAAGTTTTCATTCTTAGATCAGGAATAAGACAAGGATGCCCACTATCTCTACTCCTGTTCACTATAGTTATGGAAACATTAGCCAGAATAATTAGACAAGAAAAACAAATAAATGGTATATGGATAGGAAAGGATGAAGTTAAATTATCATTATTTGCTGATGACATAGTACTCTATATAGAAGACTCCCAAAACTCTGCCAAAAGAATTCTAGAAGTAATAACTAAATTCAGTCACATAGGTGAATACAAAGACAACACTCAAAAATCAATAGCATTCCTGTACACAAACAAAAACTCACTGAGAGAGAAATTAGGTAAACCACAACTTTCACAATAGTATTGAAAAAAATGAAATACTTAGGAATCATTCTAACAAAGGAAGTAAAGACATTTACACTGTCAATCACAGTACTCTATAAAAGGAAATAGAAGATAATATCAGAAAATGGAAAGATATTCATTGCTTTTGGGTAGGAAGACACAACATAGTGAAAATGTCCATACTCCCAAAATTGTTATACAGATTTAATGCAATCCTAATCAAAATACCATTAGCATGTAACATAGAGGTATAGAAAACATTCCAATAATTCATTTTGAGCCAGAAGAGACCTAGGATAGCAAAGGCAATTCTGGGCTACAAAGATAAGACAGGAGGCATCACAGTCCCTGACTTAAAATTATGCTACAGAGCTACTGTGATAAAACAGTGTGGTACTGTTAAAAAATAAATAAAATAAAACAGGAATGAGGATCAGTAGAATAAATTAGAAGATGCAGAAACAACTCCAAACATACTTAGCCTCTTTATCTTTGACAAAAGGGTCAAACAATCCACTGGAAGAAAGATAGCCTCTTTGATAAATGGTACTGGACAAACTGGCTTTCTACATGCTGAAGATTAAAACTAGACACATGTCTTTCATCATGCAACAAACTAAAATCAAAATGGATTAGTGATCTAGATAGTAAAACAAAAACACTAAATCTGCTAGAAGAGAGAATAGGTAGAATTTATTTATTTATTTTGGTATGGAATTGAACTCTGGACCTTGCACTTGCTAGACAGGCACTGTGATGCTGAGCTATGTCCCTTTCTCCAAAACTCTTGAAGAAATAGATGTAAGAAAATATTTTACAAACAAAACCATGATCACATGGGAAATAATACAAAGAATGAGCATCTTATTTAAAAGCTTTCGCACAACAAAAGAAATCACCAACAGAGTCAAAAGACAATACACAAAGTGGCAAAAAAAGTTCTTCCTCAGACAAAGAACTAATATCTAGAACATATGAAGAGCTGAAATAAATCAGAACCCTCTGAGTTTAAAGACCCAATCCAAAAATGGATATGAATACACATTTCTCAGGTAAAGAAGTACAAATGGCAAATAAATGTATGAAAAAATGTTCAACATCACTGGTTATTTGAGAGATGTAAATTAAAACAATGCTGAGATCCAGTCTCACTCCAGAAAGAATGGCTATTATCAAGAAATCAACCAGTAACAAATGGTGCCTGGGGATGTCAGGAAAAAGGAATGCTTCTCCATTGTTGATGGGAATGTAGTCTGGTGCAACCACTGTGGAAATTGGTGAGGAAATTCCCCAAAAAATTATGACTAGAGGTCACATTTGACTCATCTGTTTCCCTTTTCACTGTCTTCCCAAAAGAATTCAGTAAAATTTTTTTTTTTAAATTTTTATCAGTACCAGGGATCAAACTCATGACTGTGCACTTGCAGGGCAGGCACTTATGCCACTGAGCTAAATCCCCAGCCCCTCTTCCCAAAAGAATTAAAAGCATATATGTGCATGCATGTTTATAGCAGCATAGTTTGTAATAGGTAAACCGTGGATACAACCCAAATGTGCTCCACTGATGAATCGATAAAAAAGATTTGGATTTTTTTTTTACAATGGAGTGCTTATCAGTCATAAAAAGGATAAACTGATACATTTATGGATAAATGGAGGGACCTTGAGATCATACTCTTAAGTGAAATAAATCAGACACATGTAAATATCACATTGTTTTCTCTGGTGTGAGAAACTGAACATGTAAATGAGAATCAAAATTTATAATATATATTGCAAAATAGGAAGAAATTGTTCAAAAAGGGGAGAGGAACTGGAGGAGGGTGGGAAAGGAAGGATGGGAAAAGAAAAAAATAAGGATAAAATGGGAAAAAATGCTTTGTAAATAAGAGGAAGAAGGGTTGAAGTTGAGGAATGGGAATTGGGATAAAAGAGGAGTCAAGATATATCACATAAAGGTACAAATTCCCTACAATGAATGTGATCATTATGTATTTTAAATTTTACCAATAAACTTAATTTTAAAAGTAGATAAAAATTTAAAATCCACACACTAAGAAAAACCCAGGACCTGATAGATTCACTGTTGAGTTCAAGAATATAATGAAGAGCTAGCACCAATACTCTGAAAACTCTTTAGTGAAATTGAAAGGAAGAAGGACTCCCAGATTCATTCCTGAAAGCTATGATTACCCTGATTCCAAAACCAGAGAAATATCCAACCAAAAAAAGAGAACTACAGATCAATCTCCTTAGTGAACATAGACACAAAAATCTTTAACAAGATACTGACAAACAGATACTGGCAACAAATCATCAGAAAGATCATACATCCCATGCAGGAATGATTCAAATCAATAACTGTAATATATCACATAAACAGAATCAAGGACAAAAATCACATGATCATCCAAATATATACAGAAAAAGTCTTTGAAAAAGTCCAAAATGCATTCGTGATAAAAATTCTGAAGAAAATGCATAGAGAAAGACCTTATATGCTTTAGCTACTTCTCTCATTGCTGAGGCAAAAATACATAACACCCAATGTTAAAGGAGAAAAAGCTTATTGTAGTTCACAGTTAGTAGAGGTTTCAGCTCATAATGGGCTGGTTCCAAGGCACAGCGGCAAGGTACAGGGGCATTACAGTACAGAAACAGTTCATGGCATGCACAAGGAGCAAAGAAGCAAGCAACAAGTAGTGAAGAAGTAAGTGATGACACCAGCCCTCTTTCTGTCCTCTAGAGTCTAACCAGGCTACATACCCTCAGTGCAGGTAGCACTCACACCCGGGGTGGGCCTTCCTGCTATATACATCCAGAACTATGCCAAACCAATCAGTGGACTAATTTAGTAATCACTCACCCTTGATCCCAGCATCTTACTCTTAATTGCAGTATCACACTCTCTAGATCCAGTCACCTCTGAAAAGCCACTACTATGACTGCATGAGGATTTTGGGGGATCTCTAGATGCCACCCATAATGTTATCTCAATCTGATAAAAGCCATTTATCACAAGCATATTGCTAACATTTTATAAAATACAAATTGAAACCTTCCCATCTAAATTCAGGGAAAAAAAACCCAAAGATGCCTACTATTATCATTCCTGTTTAATATGGTAATTAAAATGTTAGCTGGGGCAGATACACAAGAGAAACAAACAAAATAGATATCATAGATATATAAAGACAAATTATCATTATTTGCAGATGATATCATCATCATCATCATCATCATCATCATTATTATCATCTTTTTGAAACAGAGTTTCGCTATGTGGTTTAGGCTGGCCTTGAACTCACTTTGTAGCCCAAGCTGGCCTTGAACTTGCAGCTATCCTCCTGCTTCAGCCTCTTGAGTGCTGGAATTATAGGCATGCACCAAAATAACCAACCAATCTTCTACACAGAAGACCCAAGAAAATTCCATCGAAAGACTCCTAGAATGCACGAGTTTAGTAGAACAGCAGAATACACAATCAACTCACAAAAATCAATAGTATTATTGTAAATGAAGTAATGAACTCCCTGAGAAAGAAATTAGGAAAACAATGCTATTCACAATAGCACTAAGGCAAATTGAATATTTAGAAATTAACCTAGGGAAAAGCATTTGTAGTTAAAGACCTCAACAATGAAAACTATAGTACTCTGAAAAAAGAGATTGAAGAAGACATAGAAAATGGAAAGCTATCCTATTACTGGATAGACAGAACCAAGATTCTCAGAATGGCCATACTTCCAGAACTGACATACAGATTTAATGCATTCCCAATGAAAATACCAATAGCATTCCTCATAGAACTAGAGAAAATAATCCTAAACTTTGTATAGAACCAGAAGAGACCCAGCATAGCAAAAGCAATCCTGGGCAACAAGACAAAGATAGAGGCATAAAAATCTCAGGCTTAAAGTTACAGTATATTACAAAGATACAATGACTAGAAAAAAGCATGGTACAGGCTCAGAAATGACATGAAGATCAAAGGAATAGAATATAAAAGGTAAAAAAAAAACACCCAGGCACATTCTGCTATCGGATTTTTTACAAAGATACCAAAAACAGATTCTGGAGGAAAGATAGCCTCCTTATTATTTTTTTAAGAGCAGAATATATTAATTGAGAGAAAGAAAGCTCTTGTCTGAGATAGAGACAGAAAGGGTCCCAAAAGCGTTGCCAAAGACTGTTTTTTCTAGGAACTTTTATAGAGTAAAACCACAAAGTGAAGCAGGTGGAGAAAACATGAGAATTCACAAAGTAGGCATGAGGCAAGACAGAACTATTATCTATCAGCAAGATTAATTGCTCAGGTAAAATTGATTAAGTCAGGGACAAATGGGGAAGAAGCCAGTCATGTAGCAAGCAGGCATGCTAAAAGGGCAGTTACTCATCCTGTAGGGAATTGGCATGGTGATTCGTGGCTTCCTCAGGGTGGTAGAGACCTATTTAGAACACCAATTCCTGATCAAAGGAAGATCCTTTGATCCTTTGATCCTTATCCTTAGGAAGTATGTGATTGCGTTTGATTTTTTTTGTCTTGAGGTTTGGCCCACAGTAGAGGTATCTGTCTCCCCTACAGTTGCAAGATATCTCATCTTCTGCACTGGTTCCTTCAAGGGCCTACCCCTGTCTGACTGCCTATATTATTTCTCACTCGGCTGCCTATAATAATCCTCCCTCTGAAAAAGTAGCTTAACTGCTATGAGCAAGTAATGGGTGGTGACCAATCTGGCTTCTTCAGGAGGAAAGGTGGGTCATAGTTGTTGACCAGCAGTCAGGGATACTTTACAGAGGATCTATCTAAAGGCACTCAATAAACCAGGTGCTTTTATCTTGGGTAGGCATACAATTTTAAGTCTGGAGGAGACAAGGGAAAGAAACAATTAAGTATCCATGGGTCAAATAACAGAATCAATAGGATAATTACGAGCACAATTAACAAAAATTTCCAATAAGAGGAGCTTGAAATGGCATTTCATAAGGAGGGTAAGAATAGGGTCTAGGGAATTTTAGAGTCTGACATGTCATTGACTTGTCATCTAATATCTTGAACAATTGAGATATTAGAAGAAGGATCAGAAATGCACATACAACATTTAGTTTTTACAATTGCATAAGTGCCCCCTGTGCTACAGTTAGAATGTCTAATGTCAGCCAATTTTGGAGGATGGCCTGTGTCATTACTTTTATTTCTTTATTTAGGAGAGAAAGGGAGAGAGAGAGAGAGAGAGAGACAGAGAGACAGAGACAGAGACACAGAGAGAGAGAGACAGAGAGAGACCAGTTGTGGTGTCATTTAAGGTCCATTGAGTATAGTTAGTTAGTTAAGGCCTTGGTATATGTCTTATAACCTTTTCTTCAGACAAGATCTGGTAGAGCCCAAGAATCTAAAAGGAATCTAGCATATTTGTTATTGGTTTTATATGCATGATGTCTTGGGGTTTGGCATCTTCTAGGAAAGAATGATTTTTAATCAAAGAATATATATTAAAATACGTATACAAAGGCATGTATAATCAAAGCATGAGCATTAGAACTGACAGGTAAGTTTAAAAACTGTTTTTTTAAGGGACAGTAATTGTAACTCATTGGATCTTAGGTTCCTTTATTGGTGGAGTCTGACATTTTGTCATAAATTCCTCTAACTTTAGTTACAAATATCTCTAAATATTTGATGCTGTATGAGAGCCAGATTAATACATTATTTTGACCAATGAAAAATTCTCTCTTTTTTTTTGTTATGTGAACAACAATATGTACTGTATTTGAAAAAAACCAGTCTCAGCATCATTTTGAGTAGTTGGCAACTTGGAAATATATTTTAGTATTTAGACGGGATAAAACCTTTCCAGGAAGAGAGCTGAGCATAACTGAAAGGAATGGGCAAGGAGAAACTTAGTTAAGTTACAGCTTAAGCAGGATAGATTTTGGTGACTATTTATTGAGGTATGATGCCTGGAAGGAAGACCAGAGTTGAGAAGGACAAAGAGACATGTGCCCATGTCTAGCGATAGACTGGTCTTTACCTCTAAGCCACTGAGCTAAATCCCCAGCCCTACCTCTCATCATTATTAATCAGGACTCCTCCTTGGAGATGACAGGTAGAGATGACAGTCTGGCCAGAAGGAGGAGACAGAGTGCCCTGAGGCCCTTCAGTCCTGCTGGACCAGCTGATAGGACAGGTCTGAACTCTGGGGCTTTGGCCTTAGAGGGCAATCTGACTGCCTTCAGTGGTGACCTTACAGTCAGGGCATGGCTTGGGGGACCTCTTAAGGCAGTCCCTGTTTAGGTAGCATGGCTTGGGGCAGTGATAGCAGGTTAGTGTACTCATCTAGCTCTTCTTGAAGCCCTGAGAATCAGATTTAAGGTCTGTTTCTTTTAAGGCTACAACAAGGACAGCTACTTTTTGGTCTCCTTGTTTTCTCTCTTTCAGCCTCTTTACTAAATGATGCTGGGAAAACTGGATATCCACATGCCAAAGATTTAATCTATATCTGCATTCCTTACCAAGTACTGAATTTAAATCAAAATAAATCAAACATCTAAATGTTAAAACAGAAACACTTTATCTGCTGGAAGATAAAATAGGTAAAACATTTGAAGACATAGGCATAGGTAAGGACTTGCACAGCACCCCAGCTGCATAGGAAAAATCAACAAATGAGATCATATCAAATTTTAAAACTTCTGCATATCAAAGGAAACAATCAAGAGTTAAGAAAGAACTTACAGGATGGGAAAAAACTTTCCAGCTATTTCTTGGGCAGAGGGCTAATATCTAGAATAAATAAAGAACACAAAAAATTACCCTCTCCATAAAAGACCCAATCAACATATGGGCAACTAAAATAAATAGGCACTTCACAAAAGTGCAATTAATGACTATTAAATACATGAAGAAACATTCATCATTGTTAACCATTAGATAAATGCAAATTAAGGCAACACTGAGATTCTATCTTACCCCAGAAAGAATGGCCATGATTAAGAAATAAAAATAATAACAAATTCTAGTAAGGTTACAGAAAAAAATGAACCCTCTAATATTGTTGGTGGGAATTTAATCTAGTACACCCACTAAGGAAATCAATATGGAGATTCCTCAAAAAACTAAAACTAGAAATTCTATTGGACCAGGCTGGGGATTTAGCTCAGTGGCTTAAGCGTCTGCCTGGCAAGTGCAAGGTCATGAGTTCAATCCCTGGTACAAAAGAAAGAAAGAAAGAAAGAAAGAAAGAAAGAAAGAAAGAAAGAAAGAAAGAAAGAAAGAAAGAAAGAAAG
The DNA here is from genome assembly GCA_004027295.1 of Dolichotis patagonum. Lineage (NCBI taxonomy): Eukaryota > Metazoa > Chordata > Mammalia > Rodentia > Caviidae > Dolichotis > Dolichotis patagonum. The sequence continues at coordinate 3,682 of PVJX010002041.1, read as the reverse complement.
AAAGAAAGAAAAAGAAATTCTATTGGACCAAGTTAATCCCTTTCTAGGTATCTTACCATAAGCATTAGAGACATTGTATTACACTGATACATACATACCCATGTTTATGCTAGCACAACTCATAATAGCTAAATCTTAGCAGTGGCCTGTATATCGATCAACAGATGAAGGGATAAAAAAATGTAGTATTTATACACAGTGTAGTAATACTTTGCCAATAAATAAAGAAGGATAAACTTGAGTCATATTTGGGAAAATAGATGCATAAGAGAAATAAATCAGACACACAAGTTTAAAAATCATGTGTGTCTTCTATGAGAAAGTTAAAATATAAATAAAAAACAAAGTAAATAAAAGATATGTAATAGGAAAAGGGAGATAAGGCTTTTACAAAAAGGAAAGGACGAGGAGATGGAGAGAGGTGGAGAGGGGGAAGGAGAAAAGGACTTAAAGCAGAATGAAGATGCATTAGCTACATGTCTCAACTCCCCATGTGGAATGAAATCATTACCTATTGTAAGCATATACTAATAAAAATAAAAATTGGAAAAATGATATTGGCATATGGAAGGATCTCTAGGAGGTAAAGGATTTGAGGGAGGAGGATTACTCACTATTGTGAATACTGGCATTTAATCCTGACATTCTGGGTTTTGGTCATTAACATTATTTGGACTAAGAGTAGGTTTATGGTAGTGGAAGGGATGATATTTTCTATCATCAAATACCAGATTACCACTAAAGTAGTATTTTTTTTTTTTTTTTTTTTTTTTGTACTGGGGATTGAACTCATGACCTTGCGCTTACCAGGCAAGCACTTAAGCCACTGAGCTAAATCCCCAGCCCTAAAGTAGTATCTTAAAACAACACCCACTATCATACAGGTCTAGTGATCGTAAGCTTAGATTAGACTAGGTTCTACTCAATGTATCTTGTAGTCAAATCAAAATGTCAACCAGGTAGACTTTTATCTAGAGGCTAGCCCTGGATAATCTGCTTCTAAAAAGAGCCAAGGCATAAGCAGAATCAATTCCTTTTGTTGTTAGGACTGAGACCCTTGTGTTCTTACTATCAACTGGGGTCACCTCACCTCCTCCAGGCTGCCACAATTCTTCCCATAAGACACCCTCGATCTTCAAAGCAAGTTGAGTCCTTCTCAAACTTCAAATCTCTCTTAATTTTCCTCCTCCATTTTAAAGGGCTCTTGTCATTAAATCAGGTCTGCATTTACAACTCATCATTTTAAGAGTCCACTGCTTTCAGACTTTAGTTACAACTATCAAATCCCTCAACTCAAGCCAAGCAGAGTAGTGCACAAATGTCATTCCAACAACTTGTAAGGTTGCAGTAGGAGACTAACAAGTTCAAAGTCAGCTTGGGCAAGTTAGAGACACTGTTCCCCAGTAAAATTTTAAAAATTCTCCAAATCAGTCCCTAAATTAGTGTTTAATGACATAAGCAGAAGATGATCTGGAACCTCAGAGGCTGAAAGAAAGAAATGCAACTAGAATCCTATCTAATTCTGAGGTGAAATTGAGAAGATTAAAGAGCACAGAAACTAAGGTGATAAGTTGATCTTCAAAATGAAGATAGAAATCTCCAAGATAATTATTGTCTTAGAGAGAAGCAAAGTACTACTAGTTGAAAAGACTGTCCTTTCCCTCAGTCAATGACCTTGGTACATTTGTTAATAGTCATTGATCATATATAAAGTTTTCTTTATGGGCTTCCTATTCTATTTCATTTGTCTAGATGTTTATCTTTATGCCAATATTACACTGTATTGATTATGGTGGCTTTGTAGTAAATTTTGAGATCAAAGAAGGGGATACTTTTTTCAAGATTACTTTGGCTATTCATGATTGCTTGACAGTCATAAAAATTTCAGGTTACATTTTTGTATTTTTGCAAAGCACACACACATACACACACACACACACACATTGGGATTTTTATAGGGATTGCACTGAATTTGAAGATCACTTTGAGTAGTATTGTCCTCTTAACAATATTAAGTCTGCCAGTGTATCAGTAGAGGAAGACTTTCATTTATGTTTTAATTTCAGCAATGTTTTAGTTTTTGGTATAAAGTACTTTTATATCTTTGGCTAAATTTATTCATTAGTATGTTATTCATTTTTTAAAAATTTTATTTGAAAGTAGTAAAAATACAACAGAACAAGACAGAACAAAGCCAATTGAGATAATGCAGTGAGATTGGTACAGAACTTCACAGCAGGATACCGGGATAACAGTAACAGGTACCATAGCAGATCTCATTATCTATCTTCACAATAGTTGTCCAGTCAGTTAGGTATAGTAAAGTCAAATAAAAAACAGAATATTGTAAAACCAATCAAAACAGATTACTGATTAGAGCATAACAATTAATCATAGCAAAGCAAAACAGTGAAAAGAACATTTGCCTTCAAACAGAAGATAGAAGGAAATCCCCTATATTTTGCTATACTGTATGTGGTCATCTTCCCAAGAGATGCTCAGACCTCTGCCCCTAGATGCTACAGGGAGGGAGGAAAGGATGGGATGCTTCATTCTCAGCCCGCGCACTGGTAGGCTCTTGGGAGACGCTGACTCTTCCTGGCTTGCGCGCGGGGCGCTTATCAGGAGGATAGACAAATTACTTTCTTGTTTAAGTACCCAAGTTCCACCATCAGTATGTTATTTATTTTGATACTATTTGAGGTAGAACTTTTTCCTAATTTCCTTTTCAGATTGATTGTTGCTAAAGTATAGAAATGTAACTGATTTTTATGTGCTGGTATATCTTGCTAATTTGCTGAATTCTTTTATTAGATCAAGTGTGTGTATGTGTATGTGTGCACATGTGTGCACATGCATGCATATGTGTGTATGTGATGTTAAGGTTTTCTAGAAATAAGGTCATAACATTTGTGAAAAAATAATTTTACTTCTTCCTTTGCAATTTGAATGCCTCTTCTTTTTCCCCTCTAATTTTTTGAGGTGGAACTTCCAATACCATATTGAATACAAAGGAGAAACTCAGGTAGTTTTGTTTTATTCCTGATCATAAGGGAAAGTTTTTAGTATTTCAGTACTGGAGTATGATGCTTACTGTCAGCTTTTTCATATATAGTCTACATCAGTCTAAGAGTTTTTTTCTACTTCTAGTTTGTTGGAAGTTTTTTTAAACATAAAAGGGTACTGAATTTTTCTAAGACTTTTTATGCATCAATTGAAATTATCATGTGCTTTATTTCTTTCATTTTATTAAATGGTGTGTTGCATTAGTTGGTTTTTGTATGTTGAACCACTCCGTAGTTGAATCTCACTTGATCATGATATATAATCCTTTTAACATATTGCTGACTTTGTTTTGTTAGGTTATTTTTGAAAGTTCTTGCATTAATATTTATGTAAGAAAATAGTAGTCTATAGTTTGCTTTTTGTGTAGTCTCTTAGTCTTGGTTTAAGGGCAACACTGACTTCACAGAATGACTTAAATAAAGTATTTCCTGCTCTTCAGTTTTTTGGAACAAAAAAGATTAGTGTAAGCTCTTTAAATATTTGGTGGAATTTACCTGTGAAGGTTTTTAAATCCTTTTTATTATTGTTCTTGAAAGATTTGTAATAATTGACTTGCTCTCCTTGATCAACTTGCTAGGCTTACCAGATTGTTTATTTCTTCATGAATCAGTTTCAA
>PVJX010002040.1:20975-140714 GCA_004027295.1 Dolichotis patagonum | reverse complement strand
TAGGAGAGCCTCATTTAAGAAAGGAGGCATGTAGAGGCATAGAGGTTCTGATAAGGGGCCTTTAGAAGCCTTGTAGAGGGGTTGAGCTAGAACTGCAAAGTTAGGAATCCAGAGGCAAAAGAAATTTCAAGTAAGTTGTTGAGACCTGAGAGTGTCTGGATCACTCCATGTAAAATAGGCTTGGCATGGGTAGCACGAGTCGATTGGAGGTGTCCCAGACTATGGGACTGAGCCGAAAAAAAGGCACGTGGTTTTAGAGTTCATTAGATGAGGTTTTTTTTTTTTTTGGTACCAGGGATTGAACTCACAACCTCATGCTTTCCAGGCAGGCACTTAAGCCACTGAGCTAAATCCCCAGCCCCTAGCAGAAAAAAAGGAAGAGAAGGGGAGGACTTTGCGGTGCACTGTGAGGGTATTTGGAGGACTAGAGCTGTAGGGAGGGAGAAGGTAAAGGAGAAGTTAAGCTTTTGAAGGAGATCCCTGTCTAAAAGGGGCGTAGGGCATGTTGGAATTACTAGGAAGTTATGGGTAAAGGAGAGAGTTTGGAACCTGCATGGAATAGGCCCTGTCTGCAAAGGCTGCATAGGTTGGCTGTCAGCACCCACTACAGAGACTGAGGACTTAATACAATGGCCTGAAAATTCAGGAAGAATCCTATATATGGCCTTTATGTCCACAAGTACAGAGAATGTCTTACCTGAGGCCTCCAGTGACACTTGGGGCTCTGAGAAGGATACCTCAATGGGGGCTGTGGACCCCAAGTCTCATCAGTCTTCAGCAACAAGTCCAAGTATATCAGTCAGCAATGAATCCAGTGGTGATGGAATCTCCTGTGAGGGCAAGGACTTAGAAGGATGGCTTACCTGCTCTCTGGCGGCTAGGACAGTTGCTCTTTTAATGGCCCTTGAGATTGCCAAGGGGCAAGGCCCCAGAGGAACGCCGGGTTGCGGCACTCTCCTGCCCAGTGTCCTTTTTGTTGCACTTGAAGCGTGGTCGGGGAGGGGCTCAGGCAGCTCCACCTTGTCGTGGTTTACCTGTCTCAGAGCTCCAAGTGTCACTGCTAAAAGATCAGATTGTTATTTTTCCTTTTGATTTTTATCTCTGTTGTTGAAAACATGAAAAGCCACATTAAGAAGGTCTCCTTGTGGGGTGTGAGGGCCAAGTTTAGCCTTTTGTCTTGGGATCTGGCCTCCGGAGGAAGGTATCTGTCCTCTCCACAGTCACAAGACATCTGGGTTTTATCTTGGGTAGGTGTACAGCTTTAAGTCTAAAGAAGACAAAGGCAAACAATCAGTTAGGTATGCAGGAGTCAAATAAAAGAATCAACAGTGTGTTTGTAATTTTAGTAATGGCTTTCCATAAGGCGGATAAGGATAAGGTCCAGGGAATTTTAGAAATTGACATGTCATTTACTTGTCATACACACATTTAGGCTTTATAATTTTATAAGTACTTCCTGTGCTGTTAGAATGTCTAATGCCATCTGATATTTGTAGGATGGCCTGTTTTATTAATTTTACCTTTTTATTTAGGAGAGAGAGATCAGCTGCAGTGTCACATAACCTTTTTTGGAAAATATCTGGTGGATCCCAGCAAAAGAAATTTATAATTTTAGTTGTTAAACATCTATAAGATTGATTAACAGTACAGTACAGCAGAGGCAGTAAGTTTAACATAGAACATTAAATGGAACTATTATTTCAGCAACAATAAATTGTCTCAGCCATATGAACTTTAATTGGGATGTTTCCCATAAGGTTATGGAGATCATTGGGGCCTTCTATTGACAAATAAGAGCTGGTTTTAAAATTACCAGGTGGCCACTTCTTATTTATCAATTGAAGTCTTGTCTAGTGTCTCCTCACCCAAGGGATTTTGTTTAACCAATTTTAACATTTTAATCAGCTGGCAACCAAAGTAGAAGCATGCTTTTTAAATGTATAACCCAAATAAACCTTGATCAAATGATCTGAAAATGCAAAAAAGGAGGAAAAAAAATTATTAAGCTCAAATAAAAAAGAACAGCTGTTTACAGAGCATATTTAGAGTGCACTCAAATATATTTGGCCAGTTTGACTAGTGTGAACCTTTTGTAGATTAGTTAATAAAGATATTTTGAAATAAGAATGGCAGAAAAATAACCTAATTTAGGGCTGACTTTCCTAGGGGGATGGGAACCATTCAGGGTATCAATCCTCAGGATATGGGTGCATTTGCATGGTCCTTTGTCTTGAGGCCTGGTCCACAGCAGGAAGCATCAGCCTCCCCAGGCAGTTAGAGAGCTGGGGGGTGGGGGTGGGGGAACGGTTAGGTACAGTTAGCCAGAAATATTTGAGCTGCAGTACATGATTTAATGAGAGAAGAGCACGTACTTAGGGTAAGAAATGCCTGTATATACAGGATTTCTGCCAGTTTGCCAGCCATGTAGCAGAACTCGAAAAGGTTCCTAAGAATTTTAGGCCCAGGCACCCCAGGGGTGTGTCTTTGCAGGGACAGGAAAAAGTGTTCCCCATTGTCCAATCAAAAGTGAGCCAAAAGAACAATTTTGCCTCAGGATAGGAGAGATTTAGCGCTCCTCCCAAGAAACGTGAAAATTGTCCCAAATCACACTTATCAAAAGAAGATCATCACCTAATTTTGGAAGTGCAATTTAAAAAATTCGGTTCCAGCTCGAGACCTTTGCTCGTCACCAAGGGAATGAGTGGGAATCCCAGAGGATCAGATCAATAGTCCTGCCTCAGACTGTCCAAGGAACATGAGCACTGTTAACTTAGCCTCGGAAGGGAATGGGCAGTCTGTGTGGGCCGGCCCACTTCAACAGAAAACCCGGACAGAATTTGGCTCACCTGCGGTAGATGAAATAAGCCGGTGTTGTTTGTAAAGGCGGAGACCTACTGGCTTGGTCAGGTACAGTCCTTGGGCAGCAGGGGAGCTCAAACTGGGGTGGGGGTGGGGGAGGGGGAACCCCAGGAGCTACATACACTGCCACCCGGTCAGGGAACCATATGTTAGGATTTTCAGCATGATGAAACAGCAAAATATGACATAAAAGAGACCTTTATTCCCAAGGACGTGGAGAGAAGTCCAGGACCACAGACAGCCTGGCCTTCTCTAACCCACACGTGCGGTTTAGGGTACTCATATAACCTCTGACCGGGGCTGAGCACAGGGTGGGCACAGGTAACACACAGGTTATTGATTGGGGCTATTTTCGTGCCACTGGGAAAGGTGACTACAGTTTGGTCCCGCCCCTTGCTCTTGCCTCCCACCACAGCTTTCCAGGGCACAACTCTTTCATCCACAACACTAAAGACTAGACTCTTCAGCCAAGGGCCTGAATCCCATAGCAATGTCCTACATGAGTCTAGATGAAGACCCAGAGCCCATGACAGTGTCTCCCAAGAGTCCAACTGGAGGTCTCGAGCCCACGAGGAGGACTCACACCAGTCTTTTTACGGATCTGTGCTGGGGAGGCCCAAAGGTCAGCAGTAGAAGCTAGAAAGTCTATGCCAGGAGGTGAAGGAGCTGTGCTGGTAGGTTAGGGTTCTACACTGGAATCAAGAAGTCATGCTCATAATAAAGAACCAAGGCTGTCCTGAAAAGCACCACAGCCATCTTCAGTAACATGGAGGTCCCGAACTCCTCCAATGATAAGAACAGTCAAGTATATGACAGAAAGCTAGCATGAAGAGTTTCTCCTAGAGATTAAATGGCACACGTCTTCTCTTCCAGAGCCAGGAAGCAATGCTCAATGTAAGGACCAGAGCTTCTCCAAGAGAACCAATGGCTCAAACAGTAACACTCAGAGAAACCCACAATGCCTCATTTCTCCTTCTCCACATCTCTATTTATGCTGGCAACTTTCCTCAGGTGGAACATCTATACTCAGCACCATGCTGATTTAATTCAGCTGGTGTTAAGTTGACTATTAGTTTTTAATCCAACACCAAATATTCACTCAGTTTCCTCTTATATCTACATCGCCTTATTAAATCTCTCCAAAACAAATTGGAAAGGACCAGACACAACAGGAGGAAAATGTTTGTTGGTTTTCAATAATCCAAAGTGGGGCTTTTCCAATATTCACTGTAAAGAATTTTAGGGAACGTTATACTCAGGTGTGGCACTGAGATCAGCGAGATGGAAGGTGAAATTTATTGTAAGTAAAGGGACCATGGTAGAGAAAGATCCAAATGTATATCTACAAATGTCTTTTGATCACTCCATACATCTGTGTCCTTCCTGTGGACTTTCCTCATCTTTCTATTCTGTCTTTGGGTTTTGCTTTACAAGTACCATTGACAAAGCATTAAGCAAGACCATGGAGGAGGTTTAAATAATAACAGTTCTTATTCAGACACACTTCAAGTCAAAACATGTCCTACAAAACACAACTAACTATAAGCTTTAGAAGCCTGACATACTGACCTTCTGAACTTGCATTACAGGACTTAGTCCTCTTCTCCAGTTCCACTCAGTTTACACGGTGTATAAATCAGGACTCCAGGAAACAGATGGCACACTCAAATTAGGATACTTTGAGGAGAGTTTATTTACAAAAGGCTATTTACAGAGAACTGGGTGTAGGAGAATCACAATGGGTAATGCAAGAATGCCGAGCTGGTAATGCATTCACACCCTTAGTTCCAAAAGGAGAAAGGGAAGTGGTTTTGGGAACCAAAAGGAGAGATTCCTCCAGAGAGTTTGCTTTCAAAGGAGAAGTGACCCTCTAAGCACCGCATAAGAGCCCTGTGGAATCTGACAAACAAGTCACTCTCTTTCCCTCCCCTATTTTCCAAACCCACAAGAAGCACAATTGTAGGCACGGTAGTCTTGATCTCTCCCATAAACAGGGCAACATTGGGCTACCTCCCAAAAAATAAATGCCTCTACACCTCCTGCAGGGTGAACCTAAGTGTGAAAGGTTAAGTTTGTAAATGAGTCAGCTTTCTGGGGCAAAGACCAAGACAGAAAAATGAAAGTTCCATCGGAAGATACCAAACATACACGATTAAATGTAGGTGCCTACACTTGCTCTTTAATACAAAAATGTATTCACATATATAAACTTGAATAGATTTTGCAAAAGAATTTGCTCTAGAAATCCGTGCTTCCTTGATGTCTTTCATGCTCAAAATTTCCACCGTCACACTCTTCAGAGATTTAAAAACTGCTGACAATCTTGAAATGTTGAGTACTACTGGTAGTCAATTGAAAATAAGAGAAGGAAGCTAACATTTTTTAATCCTAGCTCTTTCACATTGTTTCATTTAATCTTAAAAATGACCCCATGACTTACAACTACTATCCATGTTTTACAGATAATTTGAAATGAAAATAGTTCACATAAGGTGTTCAAGGCCACGCAGAAAATACAAGGTAATCACTGACTATTTGATTCTAAAGTTGATTCAGTTTTTCTCTTAGCACAGTGCTGATTGTTAACCTTCTGCACTTTAGCACTTTAAGCAAAGACAGTTTGACCTTTTTCGGATATGAGACAGAGCAGGTAAGATCAACTAAAGATATATAATAGGAGAAAATAAATTGCCCAGGGTCTACTGTCTATCTGGTAGAATATTAAGGGGAGAATCCTGGGAGGAAAAGAAATGGAGGAGTTAAGGATTTGATGTCCAGGAAGAAAATAAAAAAGAGAGATCGGACACAATGCATTTTTCCAGCACCACCCCCACCCCCATCCTGTTGAGCCGGCCCAGCCACTTCTCAGTGTCTACGGACTTTGTACCTGAGGTTTACACACTGCACAATGTCTATAATGACGCAATGCCTTAACCTTAATAATCATTTCACCTGCCTTCAATCGTGCCCTACCCCTACCTGCTGTAAGGCTGCAGCATGCAATGGGCCACTTGGCTGTAGCTCATGAATGATTACCCTGAGGGCAGCGACTCTCCTGCTGGCGCCTGCCTTTTTACACGTGTGCTGTCACAATAAAATTAAAGTGCATGTACTAAGATAGGGAGGATGTTGTTCTCAAAGAGGTTACATCTCGATACTGAGAAATGAGACAGTGACTCAGGCAGGCATAATGTTTTCATAAGAAATTATAAGAGGAATGTGCTACTCAGCTAAGGCGATCAGTTTGCACAGAAGACAAACATGGGACTCAAGTATGAGTGATTCCTTGCTTTTAAGAAGTCTTTAATCAACCATTCGTACTACAAACAACACAATCCACGCCTACATCACTTTTCCCAGAGGCAAAACGGCTGACCGGAAATGACCAGTAAGAAAGATTATGGAGCTATATTCCTCATTTCATTTTTTAAAGATGGACACAGAGTCCTACAGCAGTAGGCATTCAATGCTTTTTTTTTTTTTTTTTTTTAGAACGGAGCTAGAAATCTCTAAAAACAGAACGCAAAGAAATAACTTTCCAGGGTTGGGCAGGCACTCCCTAAGTTAACAGGGAATCACCAGCAGTATCTTTATTTCTGACTCAAATTCCACAGTTGTCACAAGGCCAAACATTCTCCTAGCTTCCTCAATTTCCACACTGGATTCTGTATAACTTACTTGTGAATGTTCTTTTTGCCCAGCTAGCCTTCCTGCCTGAGCCATGAAATCGTTTGAGACAGCTAACTGGATAAAAAGCTTAAAATAGGATGGCTTTCATTCTTTATCAACTAAAAGCTGCCAACCAGTAGCCAACTTGGGCTTCTGATATATGCAGAATCTCTCTCGAGCTATTTATATCTTCCTTACCATCCACAGAATGATTTAACACAGAAGTGATTTAAAGATATTGTAACACATCTAGTATTTTTTAGATCAATATCTAGCGTGCCTAGGCCTCATTAAATTATTCAGATGATTCAGAAATTAAGAGTTTGTAAAGTACTTGGGAAAGATTCAAAATATTGTGTTTCCATAAAGTTCATATGTAATCATAGTATATAATATTATGCAATATTTACATTAGGATCAATAAGTGGACATCTGAGTCCATGAGTCTTCAGGAAAGAGGCCCTAGTCTGATGCAGGAACACAGGCTATGTCTCTACTAGAAAATACTTGGAAATTATTGGTAATGTCACTGAAACGCTCATGGTTCAGAGACCTTCACTGTAAAATGAAAAAGTTGAACTAATCAATGTTCAAATCACACTCTGAAGTGTATTCAGCTCTCTGAAAAGGTGACTCAGTGGCTATTAGCGGAGGTGGCAGTTGAGTCTCCATCAAACCCATCACTATCAGAGCAGATCCATATTTTCAGATTTTCATTAAGATTTTGGTTTAAAACCCTTTCAAACTCTTGAGAAGTATTGACTACAATGCATCTTGGATCAAATTCTGTAAGCCTGAATCTTTATTTCCACCAACATACAAGTGTGCCTCTGCAAAGGAAATATTATTTCCTCTGATACATTAAGAGTAGTTTTTAAAAGTCAGTGAACCCGGGAAAGTACACAGGACCATGATTATCTCATTTTATCCTCTGAAGATGAGACAACTTATGTATTTGTATAGAATTCTATAATCTTCCTTAGCTTGATGCTCTGTTACTTATATTTGAATTATTTTAAGAGTCAGACTGCATGTTCAAGCTTGGTAGAAACTAACAGTAACTGACAACTGACATGTCTCTTTGAAATGACTGAATTCTTCCCTCAAAACACACAAAAGACACATTTACACCCCCAACTTGTCTCAGCAGAAACATGGCAGCATTTAGACAACAAAACTCCATCATAATCAAGAAAAGTAAAGCAAGATGGTAGAAACAGAGCAATGATTAGGAATAAAAGGTGATTTTTCTGATTCATCTCTCTCAATCAGGAATAAAAATGGAGGAACCTGGTCCTCACTCAGTCAAACTTGCTTTGAAGGCAGCAATGAGATATGTGTACACAGGTAGATGGGGACAGAACAGGGAGGAGGAGTAAAAGCCTAGGGAGAGACCAAAAGGAGTATTTCTTGCCGTTAGTCCAAGAAGTACTATTGCAATTAAAGGGCTCAAAGCCAAAAGAACTCCAGGAGCCAACCTGTCACATATCAAAGACAAAGCTGTCAGTAAACAGAAGATCAAGACATAACTAGCCAGAATGCAAAAAGAATTGAGGCACAAGAGGGTTGAAGATTTGTTAAAAAAGAATTTCTTGGCCGGGTATGGTGGTGCCTGCCTGTGATTCCAGCACGCTGGGAAGCTGAGGCATGAAGACAGCAAGTCTGAGCCCAGTGCGGGCAATTTAGCAACTTAGTGAGACCCTGTATCTAAATACATAATTAAGAAAGGGCCAGAGATTAGCTCAGTGTAAAGGTTATTTCACGTGACATAATTTTCTGGTCTGCCACACTTTTGTTGGACTGCAGCCCACCTTTAAAGTACCACATATCATATAGGAAACATGATCTTGTGGGTGTGGGTGTATGCGTGTATACAAAAAAAGAAAGCAAAAGCGAAATTTTTGTCTACCATTTAAGATTCTATACTAAAATCCAAGCATACGTTGGTTCTCCTCAGACCACTATATGATTTCAATTACTCTGACATTTTAATGCTTCCATTATTAGTAGTAACTATATATTTCAATCATTTCATGACATTTCTTTGGATAACAGAAGATGTCCTCCTGTCACACAAAACTTGAGAAAAATGAACTTTTTGAGTCACCTTCTAGAATCTTAGTCTAATTCTATCTCCCCTTAGCATATATTTTATGTTGTTTAAACTATTTCTTTCCAGTTTAAATATTCCACAAAAATGCTAGCAGTGTATGGTTGATAAAATAATGCCAGTTTTTCATAAAAAAAAAATGAACTAGAGAAGTATTCTACTACTTCCTTAAAAAATATTTTTAAGATAAGAAAAATGTGGTCCCAGCCAAGTTCTGACTGGCACTTACATTTAAATAAATGCATTAGCTTGTCCTCCTCTTGCAAAACAGTTTGAGGGAATTTTTGCCTTCAGATGTGGATTACGTAAGCCTTTGTTTACAGCCTCTAATCAGTCCTAAAAGTAAAAAGAGCTCAGATTTACCTTAGATTTCAACTGACACATATCTGAGGGGTCAGTTAAGATTTTCACAAATTAAAATAAGACACGATTGATTTTGGCAATTCATACAATTCACCTAAAAGGAAATGTCATTATTCTCAGGATTATTAACAAGTCTTTGGGAAAAAGCCAAAAATCACTTCGATGTAAGAAAATTGGCAGGAAACTGCCAAGTGACTGAGCAATCTGTACCATGATGGGAGAGTGCTTAGCACTGTTTATACATATTTTCTTAGCTTGTGAACCAGAAGCAACCTGGATTTTATCTACAAAACCACAGGAATGTTATTCTTGCATGATTTCTTTTATTCAAATGTAGAAGAAGTTGTAGATTTTCTTTTAAAATCACGTAACTCCTCCCAAAGATGTTGACCACCTGACAACCCGAAGCCTCCTCGCAGTGTAGGCCATCACTATGGAAGCGTTCTTACCTCTATTTTTGGTGGAAGTGAAAACGGAAACACTGTGCAACAGTCTGCGTCAAATTAAATTCTTGCCAGTATCGCAGTGTCTAAATTAGAACTTCTAAATGGACTCCTTCAGAAACTGCTCAGATCACACCATGAAAATTCAGCAATAGGACATTTGTATAATTTTGATAGTCATTGGTGGTTCTATGATTCATTCGTGCATTTATACCTTTAATTATACATGTTAAACATCAATGATTTTGTAACTAGATTTCAGATTTGCAATTTTATAATTGTTGGTCATGAATAGATCACAGTATTTTATTGACATCATTGTTAAAGACCAGATGAAGGTCAAAAGCTCAAGTTTATGAATTTAAATAACCCATATTTCAAAGTAAAAATATTGAGCATGTATGAATATTTTAGATCAGGGTTGTCAGGAAAATGGCTAAAGGCACTGAAATTCATGTGTGATATCTTTTTAGAAATCCTCTCAGGATGAACACCCATTAGAGAATGAAAGAAGGGTTGAGCAGAAGTTAACTTCAGAGCAGTAGCCCTGGAAGTCTCCCAAGACCCAAAGGGAACTGGGGAGCTAGCATGGCCTTCAAAGGTAGCACCTAGCATCCACTACAATAATGAAATTTTTACAAACTCTGTGAAAAAGGCATTTATGTTTAGTTTGGACAAAATGGCTTAAATTTTAGCATCTCTGGGAAAACAATATCATAGTCGGGCACATAAATGAACATGAAGTAAAACCCAGGAAAAACTGAATGTAACCACTGTCTTTAAAAAGTAATGTATAAGAATCTAATCTTTTTTTTTTTGGTACCGGGGATCGAACTCATGACCTCACGCTTGCCAGGCAGGCACTTAAGCCACTGAGCTAATTCCCCAGACCAAATCTAATCATCTTTAGGTCAGCACCAGTCAGGGGTCATGAGGAGGAGAACAAGAAGCCAGCCACTTCCTGTGAGTTAGCACCATGTGCAAGCTGAGGGGAGGACAATCAGACCCCAGCCCTTCCTGGCACGCAGGCTGAAAGAAAGAAAAGCCAAGGTTCCTCCTCCCACCCTCCTCTGTGAGCCGCCATATGATCCAGAGAAACGGGCTGAGATGATAGCTGTTGAAGTAAAATACAACTTAATGCTTGTAGTGTTTAGTGTTTCGCCGACTTTGATCATATATTTAGAGGATAACATATGCAGTATAGCACCCATGGGGAATCTCCATCAGAGGCGGTAGGCATTGGTAATACCCTATACCTTGTGTTAAAGTCCTGTACCATTTTCATTGTTTCATTTTTATTGGTTCTGTTCTGTTCTGTTCTGTTCTGTTTGATTTTCCTATGTCTGATGGTATGGGCAGCTATTCTGAAGACAACATGAGGCATTATGGTAACCATTGTTGATTTTCTATTATTTTGAAGTCTTGTGTCACTGACACTGGTTTGTTTTGATTGGCTTTATTCTGTTCTATTTTGCTTCATTTTATTCTCTTTTTTTAAATTTGGTTTTATTCTCTTTAAAATAAAAAAAATTTAATGATGAACTATTAAAAAAAAGAATCTAATCATCTTTAGTGCCATGACAAGGTACACCTAGCCGTATCTTTGGACTTCTGTGTTGTAAAATCAAACTTAGGAGCTGATCTATGAGTCACCTAAGGACAAGAGCAATGAAACAGTAATCATTGCTCCCTAAGAGTTTTTCACTTTAACCCAGTTCCTAATCTCCTAATTCTGGAGCGTAGTGTGTTCCGCAGTATATAGGAGCTGCATGGATGGGAGGGAGTGGGGAAGAGTAGATGGAGCACACTGTATACACACTGCAATTTGACAGCAAAGACATCAAGGTTCTCAGAGTCCTGGACAATCTCCTCTAACACTTGTGAAATACAGTAACAGTTGTGCTACTTTTGAGCTCTTTTTAGTTTATTGTCTCTTAATGTTGTATGTTTAGCTGGCTCCAGATAGAAGGTGTTTAGATAGTGTCCTTTATCTTCTAGGGCTTACAACAAACTAAACTCAGTAAATGAACTTTAAGAATAAGTAAGAACAAAAACAAGCCATTTTCTAAAACTCATGCTAGGAGTTCACAATTTGGCTTTAAAACAAAATATGTTGCTTTTGAAAAGGAAATGCACTTATTTTAAGATTACATTTATAATCTGTTGAAATATTTTCCTAATCAGAGAAGGAAAAAAATCATTTGGCTGTGATGTGCTAAAACAACACCTCTCAATGGAACAATCCTTACACACCATACACACCAAACAAAAAAATAGAAACTTAACACCTGGCTCCAACATTCTAGAAAATAAATAACAACAGGGCTGGAGATATAGCTCAGCAGCACAAGTGCCTGCCAGGCAAGCACAAAGTCATGATTTCCATGCCCAACACCCAAAAAACAAAAATGAAAATAGCAACAAAAATAATAATTGACTTTCACAAATTTTTAAGTCACAAATTGAGTCATGAATTAATTTCCCTGGCAGAAAAGTCTCTCAATTTCCATCAAGAAGTAGAGGAAGACTATTAACAGAAATTGCAATGGTGTCTAGGAGCTTTTTTTTTATTGGAATGGGACATCTTGCACATTCATCTAGTAAGCTACATGTCCAAATGACTTCTCAATAAAATTGTGTTAGCCCTGGTCAGACAGATGGTCCAGAATCTGCCCATCAGTAGCCTTTCCAGGTTAAAAAATTGATGTTCTGTTCCAGCATCTCTTATTCTCAAGCACACAGATTCACACTAACAAAGATCACAGGGTACCAGGTGTTTAGCATACAATGCATGTGAGGCAGCAAGACTAGATATCTCATTGCACTAAGAGCCTACACGGATAGCCAAGTGACCAGGCAGTGGCTAGACAAACATGGAATATGATTCATGAATTATCAGTGAAATCCAACTCACTGTAACAGGCATAGGCTTTCCTCTACACCACTGATATTTCTGAAAAATAAGCAGGAAATGTACAAGCTGGGCAAGGCAGCATCTCCCCTTAATAGAAAGTTATTTGGTAGAATTTTGGCAATAATTGTGCAATCATCCATTTTCTAGGATTTCATGATAGGCCCAGTTTGGTTAGTACAGCAATTTACAAATATATGGGGAGAGAGAGAGAAAGAGAAAGAGAGATGGTATAAAAATGACTATTTAGGATGACTAAAGAAACCACATGTACAAATTTTAAAAGTTGGCATATATAAAACATCGCAAAATCTGTAGCCCCCATATCCTTGTCTGAATTTGATATTAGCTGCCCAATTTGTTATTACATATTTTGATCCCTTTTGCACATGACAACTGTGTGATAATCATTTCCACAGACAGATACTTGTCTTTCATCTAACAATGCTACTGTTTATCATTACAAAGGTGTAGAAAGGGTCTCTCAAGTTGTTCTGTAATCCCCATCTGTGCCTTCCTCCCATCTCTGATTTGGGTGGTAAGGAACAAAGGAGGATTGACATCCCTTGGAGAAGTTCAGTTCTTTGCTGTCACTTGCAGGAAGCGGGAGCAGCCTTCTTGTCCCACCTCCCTTCCCACCTCAGCTCCCGTGGTCCTGCGGGGAGACCATAGAAAAGATCACCACCTAGTAGCCTCCAAGCTGTTACTCAGTCTCTGTCCCAGTCTTCTCTTAGAGGTCAGTTTCAGCACCAGCATGCTTTCCAGGGCCAGGATGTTGGGGCTATTGCCAATGGAGATGGTGCTGGTAACTGCGGCCCCACCTTCTGCCCCAGCACTGACCCAGCCCCACCTAGAAGAGACCCACTGCCCTGCTCTGAAAACCTAGAAGGTTTGGGGTGGAGCAGAAGCCTCACCAGCATCAGGAAATCCTGCCCTCCTTCACTCAAGCTGCAAGCACAGCTGAGGGAATCAGTCCTCTTCCACTGGAGCTACCTGGGAGGTGTACTAAACACACGACTCCAGGCCTTTTGCCGAGGAGTCCGCTTCACAATCTGGGTCAAGGCCAAGACTGTATTTTTAATGAATGCCTCAGGGGATTCTTAAGGCTCTCTCACATTTCAAAAACAGTTTTAAGGCAACATGGCATCTCAACTTTGATGTATTAGCATCGATTAAACACTTTAAATAGACAATCTTATTCCCCTCACGCCTGAGTTCCTGAGGTGCAAATACGTGAGGCGGTGCATACAGTGGTGGCGAAATGAATGTGTGTAAATTCATTTGAAGCACTGTCGGTCTGTGAAATGTGAGTGGTGTGTGTAAGAGATTAAACGTGTTGTGTCAATGTGTGTGGCGACTTTGGTGTGTATGTGTGTAGTACATATGTGTATGTGTGGTGTGTATGAGAATATGCAGATGTGTATGAAGTAGTATGTGCATGTATGGCGTGTGTGTGTGACCCTGCTGTGGAGTGCATGAGTGTGGGTATGTGTAGACTGTGGCATGTGTGCATATGTATGGCTCATGCATGAGCTATGTATGTGTGCTATATAGTTTGTGCACATGTGGAATGCTACAATGTACATGCATGCTATGTATGTGTGGGGTGAGTGTGTGTGTGTGTGGGGTCTATGAGTGAGTCAAGGATATGTCATGTGTAAACTGGTACATATGGGTATATGGTGCCTGTTTGATGTATCTAAGGAGTGTGTGTGTGTGTGTGTGTGTGAACTGTGAATACGTGTGTGTGTGTGTGTGTGTGTGTGTGTGGAGTGATTTAGTTGAAGACCTAAGAGAGAACACTACAATTTCACTAGTATGTAATAATAAGTCCTGTGGGGGTGGGCATTTGATGAGGGGATGGGGGGATATTTTTTGCTCTTTTCTTTTTGTGTTTTTGCTTTTGCTTAGTTTTGTTTGGGCAGTACTGGAAACTGAAACCCAGGCCTTGAGCGTGCCAGGAAAGCAAATACGCTACACAAGCTATATTTTTGTTTTCATTTTGAGACAGGACTTCACTAAATTGCTGAGGCTTCTCTCCACTTTGTTATGCTCCTACCTCAGCCTTGTAAATCACTAGGATTAAAGTCACGTGCCACTGAGTCCAAACATAGTATCTTAAAAAATGAAGAGTCTCATTTTTACTAGAAATGTATATCTCTCTTCTGAAAGAAACAATGAGATTTGAACTATATTTTCCTTATAAAACTGTTTTTTACATTGATACTATTTTCCCTTTTCCTCTGCATTTCTACTTATTACCAGGTTTCTGTGACTAGTTGCTATTAATCTTATAATTAGGTTGAAAAAATACTAAGATTGATCAAAATGAAACTGTACTTAGAATAAAATTATTCCATAACCAATTTTATTTTTTTGTAGACACACTTTGATCTGATGAGCTGCAGAGATAAACTGAAATCTTAAAAATCATAATGTAGCAATCTGCCTTTATGTTTCACTTAAAAAACTTGCCTCTATATTATAAATATTGGCTTGTGGCACTTCTAAAAGAAACTACAAGTGTCTGTCCTTTTGCCCATTAAAGATGAAAAGTAATCAGCAATCATCTTTAATTCCTGTTCATTGAATCAGTCAGTGACAGATCTGAAAATCAATCACCACTCCCAAAATATCCATCTGGTCTTCTCTATTTTACCCTTCCTTGCAGGAAAAAAGTTGAAGGGCTGTGGAAGCCAAGTATTGTGTCGAATTCTGACTTCACCATTAACTTGAGATTTTGCCACCTATACATCATGAACAATAATATTTGTTTCATAGATTAAAAACGTTTAAGTGGAATAACACTTAGCAAAACATTGTCTAGAATAATATATGTTAGTATATTTCTCATTCCATTCTTCCCTCACATAGTGTTCTAGAACTAACTATACCTTAAACACCACTTCACAAAATTCATGCTCTCAAAAAAATTCTGAGGGCCAAGGATATAACTCAGTGGCATCAGTGTCTACCTGGCAAGTGCAAGATTTGATTCCCAGTATCAAAAAATATTCCATTTTTTGTCATTTTAACTAATATTAACATAACAGCGGGACTAGAAACATAACTCAGAGGTGGAGCATTTGCCTAGAATATATAAGGCCCTGGAGCCAATCCCCAGTGCCATCAAAATAAAATAGTAGTAATAATAATAATAATAATAATAATGTAGTTTTATTTATATTTTTCTTCCAATAAACTTACTTAAGCAATGATACTGTGAAACCATAGGTTTAAATTTTAGTTGCAGTGCAACATACGTTAACATATGTATGTAAATGTTTTAAAACTTATGCATACAACACTTGAAATTATTATCTTCCATGTCACAGAGGTATAAGTACATACTTCAGTAAGCATTAGCCAAAACTGATTAAGTCTCTGGCTTTGTCATTGAAAAAGATCTTGCATCTTGTGATAGTGACCTGTGCTCACAACCCAGGAACAGATGCCGCTGAGTCTGCCACACACATCTCCCATGGCCCTGAATCTCTTTAAGGGTCCAGAGTTGAGCCATTACATAAATTCCAAGAAATTGTCAAAGCTTCCACATAGATAACTGTGCTTTCCAAGTAACCCAACCTGGTTCTGATGTGCAGTAAACATTATCTGAAGATGACTTAGCTGTGTGGTTTATCTATGTGCAACACACAAGTCTCCCTAGAGCAAATTCATGGTCACAGTTCCATAACCTGCAGTTCCAGAATGACAAATATCAAGTTCACTACATGTTAGCAGAAAGTATAATTTTCCTGTGAGCCAGAAGCAGCCATGTAAGGCTAGGAAGAGAAATAAGAAGCCAATTTATCCTTCCTGTGAGCCAGTCAGTGCATAGGCTGGGAGACAAGAAGAAACCCCCACCCCACCTCCACTCCCCTAAACCCCCTGTAAGCAACTGGCTGACTCAGAAGATCACAGACTGAGTTGATAGCAACTGAGATACAAAAATAACTCAATTCTTGTATTATTTGATTGACTTTTCAGGTCTAAAGCTGGTAATCTGAGCATCTATTTAGAGGATAACAATATGCAATACAGTAACTATGGGGGATCTCCTTCTGTCTTGTTTTTGAAATCCAATATTGGTCTCACTGTTTTGTTTTGTTCTGTTTTATTATTTTGTTTTCTTCAATGTTCTATTTTGATTTGGCTTTATTCTGTTCCGTTTTGTTTGATTTTATTATGTTTGATGGTATGGAAAGCAATATTGGAGATAACAAAAGGCGTTATGGTAACCATGGTTGATTTCCTATTATCCTGTTTTGAAGTCCCGTACCACTTTAACTGCTTTTGCTTTGATTGGTTTTATTCTATTTCATTTTTTTGTTTCATTCTCTTTAAAATAAATTTAAAAAAAAGAAAGTACCACTAAAATGCAAGAAATTTCTTTTTAAGGTTTAAGATGGAACGTACTTTCTAGGACTAAGGCACTTGCGAATAAATCAATCTGCTGGTTACCTAGAAGATTAATCTGAGGGATAAATGTAGTAATTTTAATGCATCATACAAATAATTCTTACTCTGTGTTTGAGGCTGAGAGACAAAACATACATCATGTTTGCACAGAAATATCTACCAAAGCAGAAAATCCTTTAGAGGGAAGGGACAGAAAAATATATGGCTTTATTAATAGGACCGTTGGTTTTGGGCACCTGGTATTCTCTGAAAAGAACCAGATGCTGGGGCATAAATTCTGGTGAGTGGATTATGAGGAAAAGATTAGCTGGAAGCTGACAGTAAGGGAGTTACTGATGCTTTCTGGTAGACATGTGACAACTATGATCATTATGAACTAAAGTCTACAGGATATGGGTATCCCACAATTCCTTTGGAAAATGAGTCAGTAGCTCAAATAAATACATGAAACTTAATCATTTCACAATTAAAATTTTTCATCAATAGGAACCATAATTTCATGTTTAGATATTAAAAGAATCTCATTTTGAGAAATAAAGCAAGATATAAGAACCATAAAAACTAGACTCCAGGAATTTCTTGGGACATGCCTGTGACTCCTTCTTAATCAATTTCTAAACTGTGACATTTTAATTGTGGAAGAGAAATCGATTCCATTTGTCACACTGCAACTCAAGACTTTGCTGGAAAATCTGCCAGCATGGACTTTTCAAGCCAATTCCAATTTGGCTCAAGAAAAGGCAAGCATTTAGAAATTCTAACCAAATACATCAGGAAGAGTAGGAAAACTGTTCGTCATGTCAGCATACTTCGTATGACAGGAACCAACATTATTATCCTTCCTTTCAAAAGAATTCCATATGCATAAAAATAAAATTTAAACACAGCTGTACCCTTTTCATTATGACAGATGTGTTTCTGAAATGTTAATCAAATATTTTAATAATTATATTTTACATGCACTAGAGCAGTAGTTTCCTGTTTTTTGTACCCTAATGGCAAGTGTTTATTTAAAAATTCTTTTTAATGGAACTAAATTGCAATTTTTAAAAATCAAATAAAAATAAAAGATTTTAAATTGTTCTATATCATAAGATCTCCACCAGTTGATCTCTGTCTTATACTTGTTTGGGAATTGTATTATTTGACAGAGGTAATAATTATGTTTTTAAACTACTTTTAAACTTACCAAACTTTGCATATGTATTTCAATATTTTTAATTAACTTCTAAGAATTCTAATTAACTTCTTACACTTGAAATATGCTACATGACTAATATTTTTAACTTTTTATGTTAAAATAATTATAAATTCACAAGAGTTTGCAAGAAACAATGTATAGCAAGATCATATGCACCCAAAGGGGACCCAATGTTAATATTTTACACAGCCTTCTTACAAAATAAAAGCCAACTAACTGTATCTTGCTACAACCATTAAGTATCTTATATTTTACAAGTTATTTATGTACCTGTGCATGTTTTAGTTCTACACAATTTCAGCACATGTATATTCGTGCAGCTACCACTACAATCAAAACATAAAAGTTTTTTCATTATAACCTTCCTGCATTAGTTCTTTCCACCTCTTCTGTCCCTAACCCCTAACAACTTCCACTCTTATCCCTCTTTATGGTTGCTTAGCAATTGTTACTAAATAGTACCTGGCAGAATATAACCTTTTGAGATTGACTTTTTCCATTCAATATAATTTCCTTGTGGCTCACACAACTTCTTGAATGCATCAATAGTCCATTTTCTTTTCATTGCTGATTAAAAATCTGTGGGTTAGATATACTACAATTGGTTTAACCATTCACTCACTGAAAAATACTTGGGTAGTTTCCAGTACTTAGATATTACAAATAAAGCTGTGCAGACATTCATGTGCAAGGAACTGGATGATGTAAGTTTTCATTTCTTCAATTTTCATTGCACTGTAAGGATACAACAGCTGAACTACGTGGCAAGTCCACTTTTACTTGACTAAGGACTTGCCAAACTATT
Organism: Dolichotis patagonum; assembly: GCA_004027295.1. Taxonomy (NCBI): domain Eukaryota; kingdom Metazoa; phylum Chordata; class Mammalia; order Rodentia; family Caviidae; genus Dolichotis; species Dolichotis patagonum. The sequence goes on along the minus strand of PVJX010002040.1, from coordinate 121,934 downwards.
TTCCACAATGGTTTTGTTATTGTATACATCCACCAGTGATTCATGAATGATCCAGTTACTCCATGATCTCACCAGCATTTGATGTGGCCTTTTTTAAAAAATTTTCATCATTCTGAAAGGTGTATGCTGATATCCTATAGTGTGTATTGGTGTCTCACAGCTGATAATAACTATCTTTTCAGGTACATATTTGCCTCTCTATATTCTATGGTAGCAATTCTGTTCCTATGTTTTGTCCGTATTCTAAATGGCTCACAGGTTTTTAATAATGTTGAATTTTTTTTTAATTTTATTTAAAGAGAAAAAAATTAAAAAAAAAACAAAGCAGAATAAAGTATAGAAACAATATAGAATTCCAAGGAAAAAAGAAAAGGAACAACAACCAAAAAAAACTAAGAAATTATTACTTGACAAATTACATACTGACTTCTTGGAAATAAGTTGTTCAAATTACAAAGTTAAAACATGTAAAGTAGACATTCGAACAGTGACACTGTTAACAGTTCTGCTCCACGATCTGACAAAAACAGCAATATGGTCATCCGTCTTACCCACTCAAATATACATGCAATTATATCAAAAGGGTAAAATTAAACACAACAAAACAGAGCAAAGCGGGTCATGAGAAAGCAATGTAAGAGACATAAATTTCAAAGCTAGACAATCGGAGATATTCACTCTCTATCGTATTGACTCTTGTTTTCTTCCAAGTAGTTGTCAATATTGTCACATACAGGGAATTCACATGAAACGACATAGTATGGAATTGATATGAGAAGAATGAGGAAGGCATTTCAGGTCTTCAAGACTGGACAATAGGGAAGCTAAGAATGGCTGTCATAGTGTCTCTCATTCTCTTCAAAACAGCTGTCTATACCTTCATGTGTGTTGAACTTAAACAAAACAAAACAAAACAAAACAAGCTAAAATCACTTTGAACAAAGAATGATACTATTGCTGGATTTCACATCATGACATTATGGAATCAGCACTGGGTACTGTAGTGTCTCTTTTTCTTCAAAGTAGTTGTTCATTTCAACATGTGTTACATAGTTGGTTCTCGCCAACTGTTTATAAGCTCTACACATGTATGAGTCTCTACTTGTATATCTATCATTTCTGTATTAGAGAGAAAAACAAAACAAAGCAAGACAAAACAAAACAATTCCTAGGAAAGCACAAAGCAAAAAGTCACATAAAACCACACAAGTTGATCTACAATGGTTACCATGGTGTCTCAGCAGTATATAACAACATTAATAAAAATGAAGCATTGGAGATATTATAAGACTTCAAAAGCAGGTAATGATCAAACCAGAGTGGGTGTCTTAGTGAATCTTGTCATCTTCAGTGTAATTGCCTATACTGTTAGACTTGATGCTATCAATTATAACAGATTTGAATAAAATCAGTCAATACAAAATAGCAATCTAACAAACCCGATTCAAATAAGATCAGTCATAATAAGACAGTATAAGTTATACAAGGCTTCAGATTAAGTTGATAGGAAATTAAGGATGATTACCATAATATGCCCTCTTATTTTTGGGATAGCTGACCATGTCCTCAAGTCTAGTGTAAGTAGACAAACTGGAATAGCATGTAATCCATCCAAGCAGAGTGGTGAGAATAATGTAAATTTTAAATCTTGTTACCCCATTAATAGTATCCTCTGCCTTCATTTTTTAGACAATTCCTCCCCTTTCACTCCCATGGGGTGCACTGCTTGTTTTGGGTCCCACTGCCTCCCTATGTGGAGCATCTCAATGGACCCTATCTCCTTATCTACTCTTCCTGTATTTCTCTCTGTTAGTATTTCGAGGAATAATGTTGAATTTTGAAAGTCATTTCAAAGTTGGATATTCTAGGGATAAGTCCTATTCAACTATGCATTTCATGTCAATATGTGACTTGGCTTTTCATCGTCTTAATGGAAACTTTCACAGAGCAAAAAGCCTTTAATTTTGGTAATATCCAATTTCACTAATGTGATTCTTAGGAACTTTTTCTATTTTCCACACAATATACAATATTAACTTCAGGTTTATATGTGAAACATTTGCTTACAACAAATTCCGTGAATTTTAAACTCCATGCTTAACTTTTGATATCTTGCAAATATAATAACTGATAAAATTATCCCTGTGAATAACCTTACATATCACACAATCTAAGGATCATTTTTATTTATTTTAACGAATCTGAACTGATTTATGAACTTGTTCTTGTTTCCCCATTTTTTTTCCATTTACTGTAGTAATAAAATCTTGGACCTATGTGTTACTAACCTGGGTTCTCTAGAGGAACAGAAACAATGGAACATTTTAACAATGGAAAATTTATGTAATTTTAAGAGAGGATTTATTAAACTGGCTTATACAATCAGAGGCCGATGGTCCCACTGTGGCTATCTGTCTGCTAGAGAACTGGAGAAAATGTAGTTAGTCCAAGAAGCTGAAACCCTTAGAGTAAGAAGAACCAATAATGCAGCCCTCGACTGTGGCCAATGGCCTGGAAGCTCCATGGAGACTCACCAGCCTGAGTCTGCAAAGACTGAAGAGACTGGAGTGTGAGGTCCATGGCTAACAGTAGTGGCCATGGCAGAAACACACATCTGCTCGAGAAGAATCAGCTTGTACATGCCTGTAAGCTTGTCCCTCCGAGTTTTTGTTGCATCTGGACCTCCCAGCTTATTAGCCAATGCTGTCCACATTCAGGGTGGAACTTCCCCCTTATTCACTAACTTCCAAGCCAACCATCTCTGAAAACACCCTCAGAGAAACACCCAAACGTGATTTACCAATTTCCCAGGCATCTTTCACTCCAGTCAAGTTGACAACCAAGCTTAACCATCAAAACGTGCAAAGAGGCAGGTGCTGAGACCACCCCTGGGCAGCTACCACATTAGCTGGCTGATGTGATAGTGGAAATTAAAACCAAATCTATGGCATGAATTTACAGGGACAATCTTTAATCAGAAGGTAAGAGAAAACTGAGGGATAGAGCTGGGCACAGTTCTGACAAAGATTAAGCTGGTCCCTTAAACAAAAGAAATTAAAAGAGCACAGGAAAAGGGCTTCAGCTTGAGAAACTGAAGCGAGCACAGATTTGAAGAGATGAGCTGGCTACTAACAAGGGGCCATGGTGCCAGTGAGCTGGGGTTCAGCTGATCAGCATCTCAGTCCCAGTTTCATAGATCCAGAAGAATCTTCACGATTTGAGGTGCAATGTCAATCACATCGGGCTCGCTCTGCTGGAATTCAAAGTTTCTGGCAATGAAGGTTTCTGAGTTTTTTGGGGGTTTTGGTTGTTTTGGGGGGGTTTGTTGTTGGGGGTTTTTTAAGTTTTTGGAGGAGTTTTTTTGGTTTGGGTTTTTTTGTTTGGTTTGGTTTGGGTTTGGGTTTTGGTACTGGGTATTGAACTCATGACCTTGTGCTTGCCAGACAGGCACTAATGAAGACTTCCGAGCACAGATGAAATGTCACTCTAACCTCCATCTTGAAGGGGGATGAAATAAACTAAGTAAATTTAGGGCAAATAACTCTTATTTTGGCAATTTTTCCTAAATGATTAACATCTGACTTAAATTTTGAGGTAATGAACGATTCAAAGTAAAAGGTCAAGCTTTGTTCTACTCTTAGTTACCTATTGGGCATATGTATGCCCCAGTGAAGTCATAGTTTTTAGAAAAAAACTGTTCTTTCTGGCCCTGAGTGCCTCAGAAGAAATATGAGTCATGCTTTTAACAAGTGACAAGTTCAGGAGGGTTTTTTTTTTAACCTTTGTCCCTGCCCCTAGTCTCTGTATCACTGAATCAGATTCAGGAAAGGAAGCCATCTTAACTCAGACAACAACATTCCCAAGATGATTCTAAAACATATTTCAACTCGAGGGGAGAGGGGGTAATTGGGTAAAAATGAGGGCAGAAGTCAATCACCTGTCAAGTGTCAGGAGACTGCCCCTCTGATACATCGTGTTTAAAACTGAATGTCTTACAAGCTAAGGGAAACTGCCACAGAATGCAGTCTCGCTGAACAGAGCAAAAGGTGAGCTCCCGTCACATTGGGAAGAAGCCCTATAGGGACCTGAGGCAGAACTGTGGACTTACAGATAAGGGCTGAATTAAAACCTGTTCTGTAGTTGTTTGTGTATGGTTTAGGAGTAGAGCCAAAGAATCCATTCGTCTCTTGTAAGAACTTTGAGAAAGCAACATTTTAAAACTGGATTCTCGGCTCCTATCCCATACCCATTGAATCAGAATCTCTGATAGCATCAGGAATAGTCAGTGATTGCATTGCTCTCCCAAAGCCCATTCATTTCTTGATTAACATGAAGTGAATTGGATCAGATTTGAGATTTTTTTTTTTTTTAGATATTAGGGGTTGAAACTAAGGCCTTTACACTGAGTTTCATTTCTTTTTATTTTTTTCTCTTCTCTCTGTCTGTGTCTCTCTGTCTCTCTCTGTGTCTCTCTGTGTTTCTCTCTCTCTCTGCCTCTCTGTCTCTGTCTCTCTGTCTCTCTCTCTCTCTTCCTTTAGACAGGATCTTACTAAGTTGCCCAGGCTAGGTTCAAACTTGCTATCCTCCTGCCTCAGCCTCCCAGAGTGTAGGAATTGCAGGCATCTATACCACCACAATCAGCTGGATCTGTCACATTTTTGAAACTATTGAAAACATTCTGATGTGAAGTAAAACCAAGGTGAGCAAACTTCTGGAGAGGAGGCTGCAATCTCTACAGACTCTTTTAGAGTTAAAGGCACCAAGAGAATTAATTGGAATGATTATCCTGATATCTTCAAATACGTGGCACTCTGCTTTTATCTCGTTTTTTCTGTTTCCTCCATGAGGGACCTGAACCTGGGAGTGGGAGGAGGTCATCTTAGAAACTTCAACCTCTCGTTGATCCTTTAGACAGAAGACATTACCACATCACAGACTTAGTCACATGCTTGAAGGTCAAAGTTCTTTTCATTATTACAAAATCAGTCTTTAAAAGACAGAAGTTCAACTTAGTCCCTGCACCTCGTAAGAGACCTACTAGAATACATCACTCTGCCCTGTGAGATACTTGGCCCTATCAGTTCATAACTGAGCTCGGGTTGAACTTGTCCTATTTTCAGTCATCTAAACTCCCCACCTGCTCACTTATACTTGACCTGGAAACCCTTGAACTTGGTTACTGTTTAAAAAAAAACCCTAACTCAATAATACACGTGTTAAATTTCAAATACAGACACTTTTATAAAGAAAAACAAGAGAAATCTGTTTTATGACTTCTAATAAATCCTTTCCTCAGTGGCAAGCACTTTTAAGTGGTTTTGGCTTTTTTTTTTGGATGCCTTCATCTTTGCTTTAAAAAAATATATGATTACTATTTTAGTTGTCTAGAGCTGCTGCAACAAATTGCCACGAATGTCAAGGCTTAAAACAGCAGAAATTCGTTCTCTCATAACTTGGTGGGTGATAAGTCTGAAATGAAGATGTTGGTAAGAGTACACACGCTCCAATCAAGGCTCCACAGAAAAATCTTTCTTGTCTCTTCTAACCTCGCTAATGCCATCTCTCCTATTTCTCCCCCCACCTTCCTGTGGCCGGCTTCCCTTTGTGTGTGTCTTCTGTGTGTCTGTGTTTTCTCTTCATAGAGAAATCAGTTATTGGATTTGGAAAGTAATATAATGCAATAACCTCATTTTAGCTTAACTAATGACATCTGCAAAGACACTGCTTTCAAATAAGGTCACACTCTGAGGTTCTTGAGTACACTTGAATTTTGGAGAACACTGTTTAACCTGGTTTCCTGCCATTACTACTTCTTGGCTTTAGATGTTGAGACATTTTTCCACCAATTGCTATAATAGCTAGGGATGACTTCACATAAACATCTGCCCCTGCCCATCTCCTTTCCACCCACTGTATGGAACATCATTCTTGCTGTCTCCAAGGGTGACCTCAGAAACATAAAACAACTGCACCTCTTGCCTCCATTTGCACTCAACTATTTCTGTGTACCAACCTATGTCATCATTGCATTTCTTTAGTCATATCACTGCACAGTGATATGACTTCTAACATTTATCCACTAAGTTTGAACATATGGTATTCCATTATCATAGCCTCTCACATTATAGCAATGTGCTAGGACTGAATGCTAAGTCATTTAGTGGAGAATACACTTAACATTCAATTCTGTTGGATGTCTTTTTAATATCTATTAATTACATTCTGTACCTCTCTAAATTTTCCCAAGCACTCAATCATATTTCTTTTTTAGTTATTATACTTTTATTTTTCTAAGAAAACTGTCCACAAGCTACAGCTCTGCTCCAAAATGGACTAATTATTTGCCAAATTTTTATAATTACCACCCTGATACTTCCTTTTACTATTTGGAAGAAGAGACTCCTTCCTGAATCTCATGTTTCCCTGGGATTTTTCCCTTAAGTCAACTATACTGAAACATAATTAATATAAAATATTGCATCCATTTTAATACAGCACAGTAAGTTTGAGAAAATATGTCTTTTTGAGACAGGATCTCACTATGCAGTTCAGGCTGGCCTTGAGCTCACTTTGTAGCCCAGGGTGGTCTTGAACTTGCAACAAGCCTCCTACCTCAGCCTCTCCAATGCTGGGATTACAGGCACGCACCACCGTGCCCAGCTCAATTTGAGCAAACTTGTAAAACTGGAAAATGTATGCAATGAGCAACATCAAGATTTCCATTGCACAGAAACATTCCTTCATGTATCCTTGCATTCAGTTCCTTGCACTTCCAGTCAGATGAAACTATTTTATTTTACTACAGATTAAAGCTTTTATTCTATAAATTCACAAAGCAAAATTATATGGTATACAGTCTTATGACTTCTTTCTTTTAGTGTAATATTTTTAAGATTCAATCGTGTTTTTACCATATCTGTAGCTTTCTCCAATTATATACCTATATATTAACTTGCTTATCCATTTTACCTATTAATGTGCCCATGTTGGGTATATTATGAATAATGCTACAGTGCATGTTTAGCTAAAAACCTTTTGCATGGACATGGGTTTTCATTCATCTTGGTTAAAAACTTATACATGGTCTTGTCGAGCTGTATCTTTTTTAACAGAAAGCTACTGTACTGTTTTCCAAAATACAGTAATGCTTTGGTTCACAAATGCTTCTGTTTGCAAACAATTAGATAATCAAACTGAAACATTTTGCAAAATGTTGTTTCTGTTTGAGAACTCCACATTGGGTGATGAACACCACAGCAGCCATGTTCCCCAGAATCACAGAAGGAATTGAGTTCATGGACTGAAGACCACTATATTTGTGTCATTTAACACCCAATTAGAAATTGGCGGATTCTACTTGCTTTACTGTGTTGCCACCCTCTTAGTATGAACCATTCTACCTGATTATTGGTTGTCAGCCATTATGACTTTATTTTGCATTTCTCTAAACAGTAATGATGTTTGTAGCCTTTCCATATATGCATTGGTGAGTTTTAACACATTTTACTCATTTTTAAAAGGCAAAAGAGAGGGTGCTGGGAAACTGAGCAAGCAGCCAGCCGCCCTGGTAAGTGGCTGTGGATCTGCAGGTGTGAGAGCTGAAAATCAAACATCGCGTCACCCCAGACCACCCCATTAGCAAATGGGAGCCAGAGATCTGAGCATCTCTTGGGAGGTTGACCATATGCAATATAGCAAATGAGGGGGATTTCCTTCTACCATCTCTTTGAAGGCAAATATTTTTATCACTGTTTTGCTTTGTCCTGATTAATGGTATTGCTCTATTCAATATTCTGTTTTGATAAGCTCTATAATATTTTGTATTTCCTTTGATTTTGCTATACCTGATTGAAAGAACAACTATTGTGAAGATAACAAGATATACTATGGTCCCTATTACTGTTATCCTGGTAACATGCTGTGAAGTCCTGTACCAATTTCACTACACTGTCTCAATTGGCTTTATTCCATCCTGTTCTGTTATATTTTACTACCTTCAAATTAATAAAAAAATTTTAAAAAATAAACACATTTAACTTGACAGGAAATTTATAGACTGAAAATCAAAGAACAGAAAACAATTGTTCCATGCAACTAGAGATGAGAAAAAAAGCAATGTAACTTGCCCATCAATCACAGAATGGATAAGAAAGATATGGTATTTTCGTACCATGGAAAGCTACCCAACTCTAAAGTAGAATAATCTTGAGGCTCTTGTAGGTAAATGGATGCAAGTAGAGATCATGTTCATGGGTGAAACAGTTTGAACTCATACGGGTGAACCCTAGCATAAAAAAACAGAAGGAGTTAGAGGGATCGAAAAAGCACAGTGTATTTATAAAAGTGATAGGGGAGGAAACACCTGGGAGGACAAGGTAGTGACACTGTTAGTTTCTTACTGTCTTGGCTTAAACTCTTGTATTGTTTTCACAATTTTGTTAGGCTTGGTTTTGTTCTGTCTTGTTTTGTTAGATTTTACTGTGTCTGATGCCATGGGCAGCTATTTTGAACATAATGGGATATATTATGGCATTCATGGTTGGTTTCCTATTACCTTGTTTTGAAGTCCTAAAATGTTTTCATTTGTTTGTTTAATCGGTTTTGTTTTGTTCTGTTGTGTTTTGTTTGATTTTATTATGTGTGATAGTATGGACAACTGTTTGGAAGAAAACGAGACATTATAGAAACCATTGTTCATTTCCTATTATCTGGAATTGAAGTCCTGTAATGCTTTCATTCTTTTGATTGGCTTTATACTATTTTGTTATGCTTGATATTGTTGTGTGTGAAGATAGGGACAACTATTTCAAAGAAAACAAGAGACATTATGGTAGCCACTGTTGATTTCCTGTTGTCTTAAGTCTTGTGTTGCTTGCATTGTTCTATTCTGATTTGCTTTGTTCTGTTTTGTTTTATTCTCTTTAAAATAACAAAAATTTTAAGAGGCAAAAGATTGATACAATCTAAAGAGAAACCAGAGTATTACTCATTTTTAATTAGGTAGATTGTCTTCTTGAGTTGTAACAATTCCTCAAATCTTTTAATGTTTCAAAGATATGGTACTGCCTCATGTTGCCTTCATCAGATGTTTTATTTCACTTATATTGCTGGAGTATATTTTATTGATACTCCCAATAAAGAATAAATGTTACAGTCCATGGAACCCTAGAAATATCTTTATTTTCCCTTACTCATATTATTGTTACAGCTTATATGTGGATGTCCCCCTGCCACGTATAGGGTCATATGTGGGGCTTTTCAGAGGTGGCTGGATCTAGAGTCTGTGATGTTAGAATTAAAGATGTGATGCTGGATTGATTCATGGTGTGATGCTATGATCAAGGGTGCCCCAGCCTAGGTGTGAGTGCTGCTTGTCCTCGGGGTAACTATCCTGGATGGAGTAGGAGAGACAGAAAAAGTGCTGCTGCTGCTTTTGCTGCCTTCTGCCTGCCATAAGCTGTTTCTCCTCTGCCGTGCCACCCTACCTTGGAGCTGTCCAACAATGAAATGAAGCCTCTACAAACTGTGAGTTACGGTAAGTCTTTCCTCCATTATTTTCTGGTGTCAGGTATTTTGTCTCAGCAACAAGAAAAGTAAGTTTCAATCCATGAAATTTGGATTGATTTCAGACTTCTAAGTGGGAGCACTGTTTTTCTCAAGAGAACCTTGGATATTGTCTTCCAACTTTATAGTTCGTGCTGAAAACTATAATGCCTGTCTGATTATTTTCCCATTTTTAGATGATACTTCTTACTGATTTTTTTCCTTCTTAAACACTTTTAGGTTTGTCATTTTTCCTTGATGTTATGAGATCATACTAATTATCTGTCTTGTTGGACTTTTCAACAACTAAACTAAGCACTTAGCAAGTCCTTTCAATGTAAAGACTAATGTTCTTTGTCAATGTTTAAAAGTAGCAACTGTGTCTTACTATTACATTAGCTTTAGGCTACTAGGAATGGTTTACAACTTATCTGATGTGAAGATTTAGTCAATAACAATTATATAAAATAGCAGAGCAATATGTTGTAACTATTATCATTTGTTGCAATTTGGTATTATTGATAATATTATTAATATAAGTAATACCAGTATTTTCTTTTTGATAGCATTTTCTATTCATTTTTCTCTTTCTGAAGTATCAGTAATATGATGGACCTCTAGTATTGATTTTTTTAGATAATTTGATCAGTTTTATCTTTAGAAGTTAACATTAATAAACTAATATAATCTTGATGTGTTTTTAACTTATAACTGGCCTCAGTTTTCTGATTGTTCCTTTATATTGCTGTCTATATTTGACTTGTGGAAACAATTCTCCTTTAATCTACCTAAGAATATATATTGAAGTTTTAGGATTTGTGCTCTCCTTCTTTTTTAGAAAAAAAATATTATTTAGTAAATTTTGCTTTTTTCCCCAAAGTGATTTTTAAAATTTGGGGGCTTTATGTGAGGTGGGTTTTTCCTATTGATTTATCATGCATCAAATATATAGTAATGTTTTAGTTCTTATTTATACTTACTAAAACACTAGAACTATTGATGGAGAGTTCTGGGTTTATAAGTAAGACTTACTTATTTGTGGTTTTTTTAGCAAGAAGAGAGAGACTATCATGCTAGAGGACCTTAAATGCCTGAACAGGGCTTCATTCTGAAGTATTGGCATTAACTAATTGTACATATTTATTTCTATTTCCTTTACGGTAACCCCCTAATATTTTCCCTTGTGAGTAAATGTTGGGTGGAGGCAGAGGTGGAGGGGATGAGAAAGATTCTCATTCTGTGTCCAGGTTGTGTAGCTCAAGGTAGCTTTAAATTTGCCAGATTCCTGCCTCAGACTCCTGAGAGCTGGGATTATGGGTATATGCCAGCACACCCAACTCTGAGATAATTTTTTGTTGGGAAGTGTAACTATTTAGAGTTCCATTTCCTCTTCCTACCTTCCATGGTAGCTGCTCTTACATCCACAGTATTTTTAAACGGATGAGCTTTCCACTAACTTGTAGCTCTTTCTTGCGCAGTCCGTGTGACATACTCCTCTACTCTTCAGCAAGTACCTCTTTTCCATACTGTGCCTCATTCCAGAACTTAGTCGTATGCACATGTTTTCCTCATAGTCACTTTATTTTTAGTATAATATGGTCACATGGTCATATGGTATGACTATGTAAGCTCATGACACTATCTTCTCTACCACCAGCTCTTTGATGTTTGTTTGCTTGCTTCTGGGAGGTAGTGTCATTTATTTACTCTTAATAAATGGCTGAGACTCAATATAAGTTGAAAGAGAAATGTAACAAACATGGCCACAACCCCTTCATTTCCTTCAATACATGAATATAAATGTGTCTTTGGCAAATTTTTTGGGAATAGGTAGCATACATCTGTACACAGCTCTAAACTCTTCAAAATGAATCTTGCCAAAATGAAGATGTTATTCTATGTCATGACAATACCATCTCCACTCCTAAGATCTTACCATTAACACACACATTATCCAACATTCCAAACAATTATTATAGTCCCACAATTATCAGAAAAATATTCACAATTAATGTAATCAAATAAGGTAAATAACTACTATGCTTCTACAGAATCCTTCACCTGGAACATTCCCATTGTTCCTTAGGAAACCACATCCTTAGAAGAATTAAGGTTCTTCTTTAAAAATGTCCTCTTCTGTGTGTCTGCTTCTCTTCCAGGAACAAGAACATGTAGCAGCTTACTAATCCCCATCCTGAAACTTCCAAAGACCTTCTTCTTCTTCTTCTTCTTCTTCTTCTTCTTCTTCTTCTTCTTCTTCTTCTTCTTCTTCTTCTTTTTCTTCTTCTTCTTCTTAAGTAAGCTTCTCCAACTATTTTCTTTCTAGATTCTCAGAATAGTTGTCTGACCTTAATGAATCACACCCTTTTCTTTAGGATCCTCATTGTTTTAAGCGTCATTAAGCCATTCCTGACTCAACATTCCTTGTAAATACCCCTAACCAAAGTCTGATTATCCTTCTTTCTCTGACACCAAGACCTCCTTGGCGCTTACTTACAGAAAGCAATTTCCTCCTAGCAAAACATCAGTGGTCCGCTTACAGCTCACACACATCCAGCCCACATTATCTTCCTCATGTGCCAACAGTTTGCTGGGATCACCCCTTTTGTGGCTGATCCTTGTATTTTGACCACAGTCTTTCAAAATTGTCACATGGAGGCCACTTCACTCAGAAAATCTCACTTCACTCTTCTTTGAGTAATCACAAATGGATTAGAATTCTGGTACTTTATGAGATCTTGCAATAATTCAAAAGTTACTAATCAGTCTAGTTGGTTTTGTTGTTGTTTTGGTGGTTGGTTGGTTTTGTAGCATTGCAGAGAGTGAAGTCAGTAACCAAATGCCTGTATTTAAAATACATTTGTACCAATCACTGAACCACAACATGCCCTCTTCCTCAAAACTAAATCTTAATTTTGGATGTGGATGGATGATTGCTTCATTTTTTGCCTAGCTCATTTCCTACTCTTTTTCTGGGAATAATATCAAGCCATATGCCCCAGATATGTTAGAAAACAAATATTTCTATTATGACAAAACGGCAGCCACTAATGTTAATGAGATTACAGTTCCACACCCAGGAAAGAGAGAGACAGTGATCTGGTCCCTGAGGTAAAGCTTAAAGCTTTAAGGAATTCATCCTCCTGTCACCACTGAGAACACTTTCGACCATGGAATGAGCAGTGCTAAAATAATTTGGCACAATGAAGCCTCTCTGCATATGGTGTTTACTCAGGAGGGTGAGATGCCAAAGAGACCGTCAGCCTCAGCAAGTTGAACTGTCTCTGGCACAGGATCATGTAAAGAGCCATCCCTGACAAAGCCCTAGTCTTTTGCGCCCATTAGACTCTCGGTGTGAAAGGTCTCCCTTCACTTGCCAGCTGGCAGTGGCCCTGTGTTATCGAAAGATGTGAATGCCATAGCACTGGTCTTGCTGCAACTGGAAACCAAAGTGGTGATTAATTATGGATGGAATGCGGCCAGGCGAGGCTGCAATTGTAATCAAATGAGACCACGCTGAGGAAAAATAACATTTTATCCTGCACTAGGTACCTCACAGATAGATTTATGACTACACTGCTGGTTGGAGATAAAGTAAAAATCAATCATATTATTCATAGGAGTAACATAAGCAAGTACTGGTGAAACATAAAATACGCTTCCTACGATTGTGTTGTGGATACTTCATTTATATTCAGCTTTATTCGGCAGAATCACAGGTCTACAACTTTTTTTTATTTTTTTAAATGAAAGCTAAGAAATACACTATCAGCTGGCACTCTAATGAAGAGATCTGGGAACTTTTTACATTCAAAGTCTGCCTTGCAAAAATATATTACAATATTTCCTCCTTTATTGCCTTGTGCATATGTTATTGTGATAACTCGGCTGCATATTGAAACGTGGAGCTGGAAGCAGCAGAATATCCAGAGACAACAAATCGAACAGCTTGCTAATTGTGTCCATGAATAATCAAAAAGATAAAAACAATGCTAATTCTATGCAGTTACAAGCTAGAGAATGTGTTTCTTTAGAAGCATGACTTAAATCTCAATCTAATTTTCTAGGGCAAGAAGCACAGTTAGCTCAACATTTCCTCAAAGAACTGGTCATTGATTGGAGGGCTAATCTGCCAGCTGAACAGAGACACTGCTACAATAAACCATAGGTTAATCAAGGAAACGTGTCTCAAGGACCAGAACCAGTTACAATTTATCAAGTTATATCTTACAAAATAAAATAAAATAAAGCAGCCAAGCATAGCACACTCCTGTGATACCACCACTCTGGGAGACTGAGGGAGGAGGATTCCAAGTCCAAGCCAAATCTGGGCAATTTAGAACTTAACAAGACCTGTTTGCAAACAAAAACAAACAAAAATCAAAAAAGGTTGGGGATGCAAAGGCCCTGTGTTTAATCCCCAGTACCACCAAAAAAAAGTTATTTCATGTACTTAGGGTATGCACTTAGACATTAGGAGCAGAAAGAGCATGCTGTTTGTAAAAAAAATGTATACAGTACTAAGCACTTCAACTAATCTCAAAAATTAAAATCAAAAATGTATACCTATTTAACCCCAAACCTATAACATATCTAGAGAACTAGTTATCTTCATAGGTTGGAGATACTTCCTAGAAAATGGAGTCTGCCCAGACCTTTAATTCCTCGTGGGTTCTTATGCCTCCCTAACTCTGCCTAGCTATCTATTCAGTAAGAGTCTCCTGAAGAGAGCCAGGAGACTCCAGCAAAAGAAGGGCAGGGCCGAGAGGCGCTATAGCAGAACACCACCGCAGGACAAACTACTCTACAACACGCTGCTGTCTCTGCTTTGCTTCCTCTTCCAGTGGACAGCAGCAAACACCAGACTATCCTGGTAACCAAACTCGCTCTGGAGTCACAGCCTTCATGCCGAGCTCAACATTAGTGATGACAATGAGGAAAGGCACAGGTAGATTACTTAAATTTAAAAAGAAAAACCTAAACACCAGAGTAAGGCAATTGCATTTCTGATTGTCTACTTCCCACTCTGGAGAAAGCTGCCATTTAGGGTGTTGCTTCTAATTAAAGCTAAACAATAAATATTGACATAACAACAATGGCTTCTTGCAAAGGGATCTTTCAGTGTCATACTGCACAATCACTTTTTTCTTTTCTTGGTTGTGTTGTTCCCCAAAAGGAAGCGATTAGATATTCGTTTACTTTTTAAATGCAGTGTTTTACATTGGTCCATTTGAATTCAACATTGGTTAACAAGGACACCACAAAGAGTTCCAGAAAGTAGATGTTTCAACTGTGCATGAGAAACCCTAAACCTCACATTTACTTCCCAGTGCCAAAAAAGAAAAATAATTAAAAATATAAATTTTAAAGGTGGATGAAGAGAAGCATCCTCACAACAGATCTTTCAAATGTGACTGTAAAGGCACCTACTAACAATCGTCTATAGAATTCCTTTGCTTGTGCAGTGGGACCCATGTGAAAATAAGCACTTGAGCAAAGGTGACTAAAGTTTCCATTTCTTTCCCTGTAAGCTGAATTCATTCTTTGTAATAGAATAACAGCACATCAAGATGCCTTTATTGTGCATTTTCTCCTGACATAACAAGAACTCTCCAAAGTAGAGAGTGTGTGCTTGCATGTGTGTAAAAGTAAGCTATGAAGGAAAAAAGACTGATACAAAAACACAGCCCCAATATTTGTCATAATTGAACATGTTATCATGATTTTTTATAAAATGGTTCACTTCTCGACAGAATATAATTTATGACCCTTGGATCCACAAAAACTGTATGTACTTTACCTACGTTCAGGCTTCCATTTGTTTTGCTGTTTTGTTTTCTAACCCTAAGCCTTACACTACGCCCAACACTAACCAACCTCTAACCCTAACCTTAATCCCTAACCCTAACCACTAACTCTAACTCTAATTCCTAATCAAACTCTAACCCCTTAACTCTAATCCTAACCCTAACCCAGATCTTGTCACTTCCTTAGGGACCCACCAACTTTCTCTCCCTCTGAAAATAAATAAAAAGTCTCACCTATATCTCTGCACTGAAACGTAATTTGCATTCATGACACTGAATATTGAGTTATTTCTATGCATAGTGCTTACCTCGCCCCAGCCTCCTACTGACCTACCACCCTCTACCCAAATTTACTCAAAAACAAGAAGTGACTCTTACCTGCTTTGCGGAGAATGCAGCCTGAAACCTAATAGGTCCCTGATATAATTTGTCGAATTGTTTAAACTTAAAATTTAAAATACATCTGAAGAAAAATCCCTATGTATACATGACCAGTTTACATTGTTGTAGAAAATGTATCTCAGAACACATTTGAATCTACCTAATCTTATTATCCTTTCAGCATATCACTAAAAATAGCTATCAGGTCACTGAAATAATTTAAAATATATATATATATATATATTCACTGGATGAAAAATAGCCTCTTTAATAAATGGGTGCTAGAAAAATTGGCCTTCCACGTGCCAAGACTATAATAGATTCATGACTATCACCATGCATTAAACTAAAATCAAAATGGATCAAAGATCTAAATATTAAAACAGAAATGCTAAACCTACTGGAAGAGAAAGTAGGTGGAAATCTTTAAGACATAGGGGTAGGCAGAGACTTCATGAAGAAAACCCAGACCACATGGGAAATACTATGAAGAATCAACAACTAAGATCTCATCTTATTAAAAAGCTTTTTCAAAATAAAAGAAATCACCAACAGAGTGAACAGACAACCCACCCACAAAGTGGGAAAAATTTTCAGCCAGTTGACTCTAAGACAAAGGACTTGTATCTGAAACATGTAAGGAATTGAAAAAAAATCAGGCCCTCAAAATTCAAAGACCCAATCCAAAAATGGGCCTCTGAGGTGAATACATACTTCCCAGATGAAGAAATACAAATGTCAAGTAAATATATGAAAAAATGTTCAACATCATTGGTCATTTGAAAGATGCAAATTAAAACAACACCCCAGAAAGAATAGCTATCATCAAGAAATCAACCCATGACAAATGCTGACAAGGCTGTGGAGAAAAATGAATACTTCTCCATTGCTGGTGGAACAACTGTGGAAATCAGTGGGGCAAATTTCTTTAAATCTAGGATTAGATGTCCCATTCAATCCAGCCAGTCCACTTCTAAGAATCTTCCCAGAAAATTAAAAGCATCATATCACAGCAATGCATGTGCACCTGCATTTACAGCTGCATAATTTGTGATAGCTAAATCTTGGAAATAACCCAAATGTCCATCAACTGAGGATGAACTAAAAAAAAGTCATCTTTTTATATAATGAAGCACTACTCAGCCATAAAAAGGATAAACTTGAGATATTTATGGCAAATGGATAGATAAAACTCAAGACCATACATTTACGGCAAATGGACACAACTCGAGACCATACTCATAAGTGAAATAAATCAGACTCACGTGTGTAAATATCATATTGTCTCCATAAATAAGATCCATTGTCTTTTTCACAATTGGTATTGCAAAGTGGGAAGAAACTGTTCAAAAGGAAAGGGGAACTGGAATGGGTAAAGGATAAAGGAAGGGAAAAGAAAAAACATGTATGTACAAGATAGTTATGATAGTTACACCACTGGTTTCTCTTAGTCCATTGAAAAGAAAGATTTGTGCTAATATTGTTTGTATAATTTTTCAGGCCCATAGCTTGCAGTCTGAGTAACTACTTTGAAGTTAATATGCAATGTATTAACCATCGCTACTTTCCTGTTATTTTGTTTTGAAATTTTATTTTTTCTCTTTAAAATTAAAAAAAGAAAGAAAAAAGAAAATATAATAGAGGGAGAAGTTGAGGATAGAATTCAGTGAAAAAGCCCTGAGTTTAATTCTCAGAACCATGAAAAAAATAAAAATTCAAATGTCACACTGTTCTGCATATGTGGGCATAAAAAAGCAGTAGCCTGCTGTTTGCTTTTTGTAATTGTTTACCAAAAAAGTTATTTCTGAGTAAAATTACCAAGATCAAAGAAGAATTTCTTATAAATATACATCTAGGACCCTAGCTGTGACTTGATTCTTAATTTAGCAACGTACATAAAAATGACTTGGACCTGTTTGTTTTGTCTATTTTAAATCATTTTCATTTTGAAAGTTGGCATAGCACTGTTTTCAGCTTGATAGACTAACACATGTATGTGTTCTCGCTAGTCTATAATCATAAAAAACATTCGCAGAAAGAAAATTTTTATACATTCCGTTTATATAACAAAGCCCATTAGAAGCAAGGCGTGTGCCTTTGTCCCAGCTGCGCAGACTCATGTGAACGAATCTGTTTGCTTCTAGCTAGATCTCTCGATTTTTGAACTAGAAAACCAAGCCATGAAGCTTGTTCTCTTTCTCTTATTCCTACTTCTCACTCTTCGCACACAATGTTTGTCTTGCTTTGGATACTCTCTCCTCTGCCTTTTAGCTATTAGTTGGCTACTTATTTCCCCCTAGTTTTTTTCTTAGGTGTGTTTAGCACAAACTTCCCCCTAAGGAATCTTTACCTAGGGCCTATGTTTAAGATATACAGATGCTTAAAACTACTACAGATAGAATTTTTTTTCATTAAACTTAGTAATACTGCTCCTCTTATTTCATGTATCAATTTTCTTTTCTCCTAAAAGTCTCATGCAATAGAAGAAGTTGAGGGAGTCCCCCCTTGGGGGCCCTATAAGATCCTGGTCCACTTCTAGATTGTAACATTCCACTTTTGGGGGGGGGCCTCCAATGTGCAAGTGCCTCCAAACAAGGACACAGTCTTCACACTGTGTCCCTCCACCCACCTGCTACTTGCATATAGAAAGGGCACAAGATATTTGAGGAGTGGATGGATATAGGACACGATGGATGAATCACATCCATTTAGAGTGGTAACCTTAGATACTCTGTGCTGCTCAGTAGCTCCATTTGACAGTTATAAAGCAATAAAACTGGTGGCATAAATTATGATTACTAAACCTGCATAATCTAACCAGTCTTCAAAATCCCCACCTGCACATCCCCACATGATGTCCTTGGGGGACATCTAATTATAAACCATGAAACCCACTTCACCCCAACGCTGGTCCTGAGGAGGACAAATGTTCAGAGACCAAACCTGTGGAGTTCAGTTCTTGTTGACCAGTGTTTCCTAGAGACTGATTAGGTGTCCTTGTGACCCAGAGCAAATCCTGGCCCCTAAAGTTGACCGCTGCTCCTGGATTTGATTTCTTGCTGTTAGTTTTTATTTCTAACAAATTTTACAATGAAAATAAAGGATTACAGGTAAAAGGACAGAAACTAATGTATATTATGTGTGTTGTATCTCCAAATATTATATTGTATGCTATTGAAGATAGAGATTTTTTTGTACAATTATTTTTAAGCTATTCAGGTTGTTCTACGTTTTATAGCTATCAGATAGAAGAGTCTGGACTTGAACTCAGATCTACTGCTCTAAAAGTTGGTCTTTCCTTCCTGCAAAGGGATGTTATCTTCTGGCAGAATAGAATTCATCAAAACTGGCATCCATAAAACAATCTTGATGTCAGTCAGTGCAGATTCACCACACAACAGTCTGCATGACTGTAAGTTCTTCCTGAGTCTATTGTCCGCTGCTCATACAGGTCGTTAAAGAATAAAAGAGTTCAGTGATAGATACATATTAGAAGCTTTATTCCTGCCTAGGCTACAATTTGCCTTAATTTCCAGGAGATATGTGTAGGATATCTTCAAAACAATCTCCCCGACACTTTCCCATTACAGTAAGTCTCTGACTTATGAACGAGTTCAGTTCCAGGAAAATGTTTGTAACTTGGATTCATTTGTAAGACAGAGAAAGTGAGTCTTACACACATTTGACACAAATATACAATGCAAAGCATAAACACACACACACACAATACTGTATCTAAACCATTTTTACTTTTACAGTTACCTTAAAATGGTGGTCCTGTGCAGTACAACAACTGGTAACTAACGGATTGCATGGACTAAACTGACAAGAGGAGAGTTACTAGGAGGAGGAGGGCAGGCGAGAGATGGTGGAGCAATGCCTATCATCTTTTTGTCTATGTCCAATCTCTCAGTTCTCTTCACTTTTGTTTCCATGGTTGTTGTTTGGCATGTCCTAGCAGTCTCCTCCACATCACCACTGCTTTTCCTCTTGCTTCCGGACATCCTGGGCTCTGATTGAGCCCCAGGTTACCGTACACTTGCACTGCACATAAGCACACAGCAACACAACTGTGACGATGTCCAGCAGACACCTGAGCTACTTCCACGATTCCTTAGCATCTACAAATGTTTGTAATGTGAAGTTCGTTCATATCTGTGAAAGTTCACAGCTCAAATGTTCATAAGTCAAGGACTTAACTGTAACAGTTTATTGTTCTCAAGCAGTTTTTGTTCTCACTCTTCGAGTTCTTAATTTCATTAATTCTAACTCACCATCAACCATTCACTACTTCCCACTCAGAGTACAAATAATGCCCATTTAATGACCTACCTCTTTAAGGACTATTCAGACTTATGGCCCATCTCTTTTTTGTACAGTCCTATATATCTTGTTATTAGTGTCTTTTTTTATACATACCTTGTTCACATAGTACTGTAATTTTTTCTGACTATACTGTACAGTAGTACAGTTACTGTTATTTTATGTTCTGTTACACATTACAGTACTGCATGTAAGAGACAAAAAAGCAAAGTCATCAAGTTGGAGTTTCCTTTGACCATTTCTTTGTTCTGAATATTGTAATTTACACATTATATACAATGTCTCATTTACCAACCAGTTTGTTTAGCCACTTGGTCTCCAGAACAGAGCTTGGTTGTTAAATGAGGAATGTCTGTACAACAAATCAATTATCAGATGCATCCTGCTTCAAACATGTAAAGATATGAGAATTGTGCTTCTTGGAATGACTTCACTATTGTGTCTATCACACTAATCTACAATATTGTGTCTGTGACCATAATCTACTGTTTGTCCCCATTTGGAGCCTGGCATTGTTCTAACACATGCTGGCCAGGCCCACCCTGGAAATGGTGGTACTTCCAGCAATCCTGCCTCCCAGCTGCTGGGAAAAGCATCTTAGTAACCCAAACATACTCTTGGAAGAGGACTGTGGGTGACAGCTGTTAGTGGCAAAACTGTCAACAAATAAGCAGGGGACAGGGGGCTGAGACCCAGAAAAGGATATTCATGATTTTCTGGAAGAAGCAGCAATAGAAGCCAACATTGGACATATTTGATGCATAACTAAAACAGGATTTAGATTTTTCTCATCATAACTACATTTCATAGATCTAAGGTTATCTATGGTCTGAAACAAAAATCATTTCATGAGTAATCAGATAATTATTAACAACTTATAGTTGCTCTTAATATCAATTCTATTTTACAGTGGTATTTACAAATTAATTTTCCTTTTTCTGGTTCATAGTTACTGTACATTCTTAATGAACAGTATGTAGTTTTAGGTTATTTTCAGGATAATCTCTTTGCTTGTTTTCTGGTAGCTCCAGATATAATAAGATGACTTGCTTCCTACAAAGTAGCTATATAACTTCTGTTGCTGCTGAAATCAGAGTAGTCATTAAAATCCTGAGACTCTGCTATGAACATTTTTTAACTTGAAGGATGTTGAAATGATCTATTTCTGTTCATCACTAAGGGGTGTGTGGGATTTGGCATCAGGGCCTAGAGATTTATTAAACTCTTTCCTGCAGTGGTATTCCATGGTATGCCTGTAATTCTCTAGCCTGGAGGCAGGGTGTAGCAAGGCTAAAACCAGGCATATGTGTGGCATTAGTTCCAAAGACAGTTCAATGGGATCTGAGAAGCAAAGATATAATCAAATGGCAAACCCAAGGTCAATTACAGAGGCAGGCTAGAAGGGACCGACTAATAAAGGAACAGAATTAATAAAAACTGGATGAAAACCACAATTAAATGACAGAGCAGGAAATGGGGACATAGAAAGACTATTCACCTTAACTCTGGCAGAACAATTTGAAGGTTTAAAGTTCCTTTAAGACGTAAAGAGACACTTCCTCAGTTACCCAAGGCAGGGAGAAAATTTACAAGCCACTGTCTAGGCGAGGATATGGCAACCTTTGTACTGTGAAGTTCTCATTTCTCTTATCTATAAAACACCATGATTCAGGATCCTATTGGCACAATTGCATGGAAGCGCAGTCTACCTGGCACGCAAGCGCTACAGACAATGTCCCCGAGGAATCCCTAATTAAAGAACAGGGCCCTAGTCAAACACTGACTTCTTGTAATTTTTCTTTAGCTTGATATCATTATTAAACATCATCTATTTAATAGCCCAGGAAAGAATTTTCAAAAAGTGTTGAGAATGTAGGTCACCGTCTGTCACTGCAATTTCTCAATGACTCAGTTATCTGACATTCACTTAGTGCCCTTTGAATGACAACAATCATGGCAGCTGCCAGCTGAAGGGGAATTTTCCAGCTGCACTTAAATAGACTGTTTATCTTCATTAGCTCTTTGTTAGGATTCACGCTGGACAATTGTAGAGGCTGTCGTTCACTCAGTTCTTGAGTAGTCTTATGCCTGTTTTGCATGGTTTTAATGTCTGCTTAGCTATATCTTTGTTTTATTTTTTTGATGTTTAAATTTTTCATTTATATGATCGGTGCATTTTAATACAAATCTTTCTCTAACTTTTATACTTTTCTATCTTTCATTATAAATCTATACTACCATCTACTTGTAATTCAATTCTACTATGCATTCTCATTTAAGAAAGCAGCACATGTATCTCTTAACTAGGAGTCATATCACAGTTGAATACCTTTGTTGGTGTGTTACAGAAGTTGTTCTTTCCTTTGCATTCAGTACAGTAAACTCTCAGGTAGAATGCTGGAACACTAAATCAGGGTAGTTAATTAACAACTTCCTCATATAATATTTACCATTCGTAATTTGTTTGGGGCAGTGTTGAGGATAAAATCCAGGTTCATGTGTATGCTACACAAGAGCTCTACACCGACCTATATCGCCTATAATTTTTTTAAATGCCTAACAGTCTATTTTGAGTGCTCTTTTTTGATCATTTAAATGATATATCTTCTATCACTGCACAGGAAAAATGAAGACGTGACTAATAATAGAGATTTCTACTAAAAGCATGAATGTTAACAGTTTTCTATATATGGTTGTATGGATTTCAGGCTTCGAAAAGGTACTTAACGGTCTCCCACATTTGAAATTTCATGTTGTAAGGTTGAATCCGATTCAAAAACAAAAAAAAATTTTTTTAGTTATAAAACAAGGAAAGAAAAACATGGGGAGAACAGTATCGTAAGAATATAGGGATTCCCTATGAGAATTCCTGACACATAAACCTTAACACTGCTTTACAAAACTCCTCCACATCCCACCCCTTCTCCACTTACATTTTTTTTTGCTTTCTTAAATATTAAGGTATATCTGTAATTGGCTGTCTATATATGGAGGTGTATGCCCCACTTGCCCCTTCTCCATGGTATTAAAGACTAAACCCAAGGAGCTCTGATATAAATGCCCACCTTCTCTTCTCTTCTCGTATCTTATCTGAGTCTGGATCTTGCTAAATTGTCCTGCCCCACCTGGCCTTGAGCATGAAATCTTCCTGCTTCAGCTTCCCAAGTAGCTGGAGGTACATGCATGTGGCATCGCACCCAGCTGAAAATGGCCATTTTACATACTGTTCTGACTACTGTACATGATATATGAAAAGAAGTACTTTCTTAAGCTAGTTTTCTGTGACAGCATTGTTTCTAAACATAGCATTTGTCATTTATTTTGTGCTTAGTATACATGAGGAACTGCTAAGTGTGAACCATCTTACAAAATGTGTTCCCACGTCAAGGTCTTTATACTTGTTCTCTTTGTCTAGGATTCTCTTCCTCAGCTCTGAATAGCTATCTCTGACTCCCTTACAAATTTTAGTCTCTCCTAGGACCATATCAAAAGTAGAACTCTCAACCTGTCTACAATTGTCACATTGACCTATTTGTTTATTTCAAAACATTCTTCCAAATCTATAATTCAGCTGTTCATTTAGTTGTTAGCTGGTATATATGCCTAACTTCTCATTCATGCAATAGAGGTTCCATGAGAACTGGAACTTTGGTTTATACACCTGTGAATCCCTTACTCTGGTATATAATAAATGCTCCAAAGATACAGGTATGAAAATGTATGAACGTCTTATAAACATTGTCTCATTTAATCCTCTAACCAATCTCATGAAACCCTACCAAGGAACTGAAATTCAAAGTGAAGAATCTGGCTTGAGGTTACATGAGCAGTCAAGCAGCACAGAATAAACCCATATCCCAGGAGCCTAAAGAGAATTCTTTCTGTGGTCTGTTGGTCATTTCAGAACTTTGGAAATGGAATGGTCAATTTATCAGAAAGAAATAGCAGGTGAGTATGGCGGACTTTAGGGGGCCCGCAGGGGAGAGACCCTGGCACCTTGGGACATGCACCATGCAGTTGACTCTGGGTGCCGGGAGAACAAGGAGCTCCTCCCCTGTCTGGGGGGTGGCTGAGAGTGTGGCAGACTTTTGGCAACCCAAAGGAGAGAGACCCTGGCATGCCGGGACCTGCACAGTGCAGTTGACTCGGGGTGCCAGGAGAACAAGGAACTCCCCCCCTCTCTGGGGGCAGCTGAGAGTGTGGCAGACTTTCGGCAGCCTGAAGGAGAGAGACCCTGGCGCATCGGGACCTGCACCGTGCGGTTGACTTGGGGTGCCGGAAGAACAAGGAACTCTTCCCGTCTCTGGGGGGCGACCGTGATCCTGCCTGCGTGTGGGCTGAGAATCAGACATCTCATGCTGTCCTGTCCCCCATCCCGTGTCCCTCCTCCCCCTGCCCCCTGCCTAGCAAGTGGGAGCCAGTGAACTGCACATCTTATGAAAAGATTGGCTATGTTATTTAGTATGAGCTCTCCACATGCAAAGATAAGGACAACCGTGTGGAAGAAAACAAGAGACAATATGACAGATAGTGAAGATCTCTGGTTGTCTAGCTTTGAAATTTATGCTTTCTTATTTCCCATTCTGTTCTCTTTTGTTGTGTTTAATTTTACTCCCTTTTAAAATAAAATTTTAAAAAATTATTTAAAAAAAAAGAATAAACCCATATCCTTCATCTTTAGGGAGTTTCCTGCCTCTTGTAGTGTATAATAGTCAGCTTTTGTCTCTGTGCCATGTCCCTGAGATAAACAGAAGGAAGAGGGTCTATTCTGGCTCACAGTCAGTATACAATCAGTGGCCTTGTTGCTCTGAACCTGTGGCAGCTCAGTGCATCATGGCAGATGCATGTGGTAAAGTCTGTTCACTTCATGGCAGCAGGGAAGCAAAGAGGAAGATGAAGGGGAAGGCGCATGGGTGCCAATATCCCCTTCTAGGGCATGTCCCCAATGGCCTAACTTCCACTGGGCACCAGCTCCTGAAGGTTCCACCCCATCCCAATCATGGCACCACAAGCTGGTGACCAAATCTTTAGTGAATTACCTATTGGGCAACAGCTGAACTGAGTTAGCCTGGTTTTGGGTATGGAATACCCACCTGAGGATTGTTGCCAACAGCATAAAAGAAGAACTGGAGGGGAAGACAGGGTGCTGTTGCTGCTTGTCGGGGTGGTTTTCCTGATAGGCACTCAGCCGTTCTCAGTGTTGGAGGAGCTCAGATCCCGCTGTCGCTGAGGATGGCTGCTGTCCTCTTCCAGGGAGCTCGGGTCCTTACTTTGAGTGTTGCTTCCTGGTTCCAGTGCAGATCCCTCAGCCTGTTGGCACAGATCCTTCATCCAACTGGTACAGACTTTCTAGCTTCCACCACTAACCTTTGGGCCTTCCCGCTGCAAATCCTTGATAGAGGCTTGCGTGAGACATCGTTGTCTCCAGATGGACTCGTGCAGAAAACTGCCATGGGATCCAGGCCCTCAGCTGGACTCTTAGGGTCCCTAGCACATGGACAGAGCTCATATATTCCTCTGTGTTTGACTTCTGGGTGAATATTATCAAATAATCCTACTTATGATGTGTCCTATATTAAATCTATTCCCTTGCAAACCCTGACTACAATAGCATGTGAGACACTAGATATTTCTAAGCCAAAGTACACTAATTTCACTTCACAATGCTATCATTTTTCCAGTACCTGAACTAGAAATCTGAAATCCACTGCAGTCCTTCTTTTCCATTAATACACCCACGCAAATGTTACCACCTGGCTGGTGAGTTCTTCTTCCAACTCAGAAAGAATTACCAGCTGGGAGTAAAAAGAGGGCTGAGCAAAAGTATTTGTTGTAGAGCAAAAGCAGAAAGCAGCGTTAATTATAAAGTGAAAGTAAAAAGCTCCGGGTTATTGAACCCATGAGGGGACCTGAGCGGGTTACCACTGGGACCTTTTGTCTAAGGGGTTTTATACATGCTTGCATCTCAGCCATGCTAAGGTCAAACTATGGGGTTGCAAGAAGGAAAGTCTGACTTATAAGTGGGCCTATAAGAACTGGGGCTACATGGCAAGTGTACTTTTGCAAGCACCGGTAATTGTAACTTTTCTAAAATTAGTAGAACAAAGACATTCTTCAGAGAAGTATGACTATCTTTATTTCTGGGCAAGAAAATCCCACCAATCTAATGAGGTCTTCATTGCCTCTGGAGCCCCGGCCTTGGCTATTTTATTCTTCACTGAATCTTCCCTGGCTGCCTGTCCTGTCTGAGGAACATTCTTTGCCAAAACACCCTGCACACTCGCCTCCCCTCCTGAGCCAGTGTCACTCTGAGAAACCTTACTTTCCCACAGTGTCCTGCTCATTCCAATATACATCATGTTTTATATCACTGTTAGTTTAGGAAAATAATACCCAAAGTTTAGAAAAGGGAATCTAAACCTGATTACACCTGTGGAGGGCTTCTGATTCATTCTTCCCCAAATCTTTTTAGCTTTCTACTTCATTCCCCCTTGATTACATTCTCCATCTTCTGATGGAGGAGAGATGTGGGGTTTTTGCTGTCTCCCTGTTTCACAAACAATTGGTTCCCAAGACCTCTGGTCCTCCAGACCTAGTTTCTTCTCCATCTTTGTCTGCACAGCCATACATTTGGCTCTTACCATTTCTCATCACTTCTGCCCCTTTTGTCTCCCAATTAGTCATCTCACTATCAGTGACTTCCTCCCTTTTCTACACTTCCCCAAGATGACTAGACCGATGTAACATTTCATTCTTGTACAGGAATCACCTAAGTCTTCCCCACCTTCAGATAGAATTCACACTCCCTAGCTTTGCATAAAGCTACTTGAGGACCTAATTTCTGCTTTCCTTGGGCTCACCTCTGTGGCTGCCTGTGCTAGGACCCATGCTCGGTGCTTGAAATCCTAGCGTTCCTCCATCTCCCTGTGTTTTCATATATGTTTGCCCTGAGACTTGAATGATGTAAGATCAAGCAGACACATTTTGAAGGCCTTTAATTGATCTAACCCACAAATGGTGGTTGCCACTAAACTAAGTCACATGGCCCTTCTCTAGACTCCCATAAAATCTAGAACAAGCCTGTGCAGTAACTGTCACATTTTGTTGTCTGTCTTTTGTTTTGTTTTGTTTTGTTTTGTTTTGTTTTGTTTTAATCTGGCTTTCTTTTACAAACTCTCTCAGGGTATGTGCTGAACAGTAGCTGGAATATTATACAGAAGTTATTTGCTGGAACAGTGCTTCAAAGAGAATATGTATTTCTGCTCATGATTGCAAGCAAATTCAATAACGAAAACAAAGTGAGATGTGAATTGTTAGCGTCTGTTTGCTAAAGTGCCACTAGGTGTGTCTAGGAAGCAGAACATATTCTGCTTCTGACTCGGACACTGAAGAAGTCTCCAGGGAGGTGATGGCTCCTCTTCAATGCATCGACCCAGCCCCCAAAAGAGCTCCAAATACTGCGCTCAGTGCCATGAAAGCCACAAGGATAAATACGACATCCCGCTTCATAAGGGCTTTGCAAACCAATGGAGAGGTATCATTTTCCAAAGAATTCACATGAACTGCATGACTTCTTATAACTCAAGAAATATGACTCACAAATTTATCTGAACTCATTTGACCTCAGCTTTATTTTCAGCTAGAAATTGCCTTGAAATATCAAATGACCGGCAACAATTGATTCCCTTTATTTGTCATAGAATTTCTTCTTTAAAATCTATTTAAAGGATGTTATTGATGAGAAGTTTCATACTTACAAATTTAGTGGCTACTTAAATGTATGCTTTAATTTTTAGACAGCATTGGATTTTTTTTCCTACTGCTCTTGGTTAGAACCTTCTGCAGAAAAACCTCTTAGTCATATTCATAAAATCCTATTTTGCAGATTTCTGATATTCATAATGCTATATATACATTTTAAAGAGGGATCCTAGTGAGCCAGGGTAGCGCCAACCGGCTGAACTACTCAGGGGACACCACACTCCAAATAAAAAGCAAGGTGGAATTTCTTTTTCCTGGTGGGCCTGAAATTGCTTTGCTTTGCCTTTGTCCGAGTTTCCATGGAAACTTCTCTCCTGGAAATGAGCAGGTCTTCAGAGCCCTTGGCCCGAATGTAAGCAAAAAACAGATCTGATTCTCTGATCCATTTCAGTGCTGCCATGGGTTGCAGAAATCAAAAAATAATTGTCATATTCCTTAGGACGTCAGCCAACATGAAAATAAGAACAATGGGAAAACAATGGTTTGGATGATATCTTTAATCTTCCCTGTGCTTTTGAGTAAATATGATGTAGAGATATACAGACTTCTCACTCCCTACATGAAATAATGAGCAGTTAGAATAGCAGTGAGATTCAAAGACACCAAGAAGCAATCCAACTCTTTGTTTTATCCTAAGGCTTTAAGTGAAAGTAAATAACATAAGCAGATGCAGAAATCACTTTGTCATCTATAAGAAACAACTCAGGAGGAAAATCCTACTTTAAATAGAGATTTAAGTAGTAGGGATTATGTTTTTAGATCAGAAGCAGTCTGATATTAAAGAGGGAAGTCCATGCCGTACGTGAGCAGGATTTGTAGAGCAGGACTTCCCAAGTGGAAAACGTTATGAGAGTACAGTGCCGTAATCATACCGTGTGAAGGATGCACAGATGTTCCTAAAATTTACGGAGAAACAAAACAAGGGAAAGGAAAATGCCAGGTTCCGGATAGGAGAAAATAGTATAGTCTGCATGTGCTGGGCTGCTTTCCACCTGTGAGCATTATTCAAGGATGTGCTGGGTACAGATGGAGGGAGGGAGGACGACACCGTCATAAATAGTAGAGAACTAGTCCTTCCCTCAGGAAACTGATCTCCTTACAGTAGACAGGGGCGTAGCTCAGTGGTACAGCATGTGTTTAATATGTATGAGGGTGCGGGTTCAATCATCAACACCAAAAAACAAACAAACAAAATGCACGTCATCAACTAACATTGAGTGTTTTCCAGGTGTCTTACTTCTGTGAGAAGTTTTTAGCTACTCTTGTGATGACATTACTCTGAGGTCTGATTTGAAAGGATTCCAACTTTCTTCTGCATGAAAAACTTGAGGAAGGGATGCAGGTTCAGCCACTCTGATATGACCTCTAATTCTCCCATCTCTCTAGAAATAAAATCTTTCAGAAGTTCCAGTGGTTGGGCAAGTTTTCTCGTCATTTCCCAAAACTGTAGCCTTTGTAAGCTTAGAGGTGGCCTTTCCCTATCTGTCTCACTGTATGCAATAATGAACAGCCAGGGACGTGGGGTCTAAAATATGCTGCACTTTCCACTCCAATGAGACACAATGCAAAGACCTTGTGCAATGTGAAGAGTATGGGCCGGGTCGTTAGCCCCAGTTACCCCTAAAGCAGGTGGAAGCGCTATTATAGCCCTCCTGTTTTAGAAAGCATGAGTACTAGAATAATACAAGCTGAACCTCTTTTCTTTAAAACCTCTTAGTGTAACTGATTTCCAATCTTTCCTTAGCACCTACATATGGCACAAGCAGTGCCTATGTGCAGTGAATCCAGGCACCCATTCTGCCTTTCAGTGGCCACGGGTAACGTCTGCTATTGCAGAAGGACAGCTTTCTCCTCTGTGCCTCTGGCCCACAAGGTCCCTTTCCCACCCCACTCCACCCTCACAAACATAGAAAACTGCTCTTTGGCCTGAGACTTCAGTTAGGAGAAGAGTACAAAAAGCTTAATGATGTAGACACTGCAGTGACCAACTACCTCTCACTCACGATCTTCCTTATTCCATCTATATTCTCTGAATACATCCCATAGTCCCAATTGCGGACCACAGATTAACATGTTTTCTTGACTCTTAATCTCTCATCTCTAGAGATGAGCACTAGGAATACAATGAGACTCCTCTAGTTGTTTTAAACTCTCCTTATAAAATCCTAGAAGCCTCAGAATAACATAACCTTTTCCCTAACATTGCCAAAATCCATCTTTCTTTCTGCCTCCATTGATTTTCGTGTTCCTTTGTAAACGAACATTTTCTAATGCATACTCTGCAGTGGATGATCAAGTTCGTATCATTACTAGCCCTG
Source organism: Dolichotis patagonum (assembly GCA_004027295.1). Taxonomy (NCBI): domain Eukaryota; kingdom Metazoa; phylum Chordata; class Mammalia; order Rodentia; family Caviidae; genus Dolichotis; species Dolichotis patagonum. The sequence continues at coordinate 91,801 of PVJX010002040.1, read as the reverse complement.
TTCTGATGATTTTCTCTCTTCTAGTAACCGATCTTTACTCACATTTCTTTCACTGAGGTCCAGCCTCATGCTCTGCATCCAGGTATTGGGTTTCCATGCTCTCCTAACCTAACCGAGTATTTCCTTTGGCTTCCTGTCCAGTTCTCTCATACCAGGACCTCCAGGGAACTGGAATCAGGTCTCCCCGAGCAGTGCTCACAGTTGGGTCCTTGACGTCTGTTGTCAGTGAATATCATCAGCATCCAGGGCTCAAGTTTATATTTTTTTTGAGACCTTCTATGACTCATCATGTGACTTTACAGGTCTGATTCCTGGATTCCAGCCATTTCAATTTTCATCTGTCCTACATCAACCAAGCCCTAGTTGCCGAAATTCTCTAGTCCCTTAATTTCTAGAACTGCACAGTCTTGTTTGGTTTTTCCTCCTTCCTCTATGAATGCCCCTATCCCACTTCCTTTATGGGCTTTATGTTTAGCTATAGTTGCTTAACCAAAGCGTACTTTCAGGCATAGTCCCAGGCCCTGAGCATTTGTTTTCTTTACTTTCTGACTGGCCGCTCCTTTACTGACAACACTTCAGCTACAGTAGAAAATACAGCTCAGTGTTAATATGACTTATCTTTCATTGCTGGAGTTTACAAATATGTGAAGACCAAATGTAAACATTCTGAGTAAATATTCCTAAAGAGTAAGTGAGTGACGTCAGCAACTTCAGTGCAGTAATGTACATTTGGAAAACAGAGGTTAAGGATCATAAATAATATTGCAAGTAGTTATGAAAATTTAAATCATGCTCTATTTTCCATAAATATTTTGAAATATTTGTATCCAATATCTTTCCTCCAGAATGTGTAAAGTTTTGATTTCAGGTGTGTCTAGCAAAATGTAGTAAAACTCACCTCAAAAGGCGTTGAAATAAATACTCTAAGGGCCCAGAAGTGTAGTTCAGTGTTAGGGTGTTATATAGTATGCACAAAGTCCTGGGTCATTCACAATACCCTCATACACACCAAAAAATACTCCAAACATTATTACATAAAATACAAAGATTGCCAAAAAACATATACACACTTTAGGAAAAGAAAAATAGTATGATGTTTTCTCCACAGATGGCTGCCATCTTATAACTGTAGAGACGGAACATAACTTGTTTTGATCTCATGATGTCCCAATAAATTTAATATCAAAGTATTTGTACAAGGTTTTTGTGTGTACACTTTTTTGGTGAACTTTGTATGTCTAAAGAAAATCAGGAGTTAAATGCCTTTCTTATGTAAAAGTGATAATTCACTAATTCACTGTTAGAACAACTTATTCTCCTTTTTAGTTGTATTGATGAGATGATTACAATGATTATTTATGGTATATTGTACTTTTCAAGTACTTCTAGGCTGTCTACCCTCACTAGAATGTAGTGAGAAATGAGTAGTGCAAATCAAATTTGCCATTTTATAGCTTCCATCACTAATAGTTTAATGTAAGTAATTTGTTCAAGATGATACACTTATACTCTATCAGAACCCAAACCATCTGAGAAAAACACTAACACTATACATGAATTTTAAATGCTGTCCCACTTTACTGGTTAAAAAAAAGTGAGACTCAGAAGTTTTACAACTTGACCAGTTTCAGAGAGAAATAAAAATCACTGCACAACCAAGGTCACAGAGACATTAAAGCCAAAGCACAAAAAAAACTTAAACTCTGATACTTTTTTACATAGATAATGCAGATAGAGATAATGTGATTGTACTTTATCCTTCTGAGTGTCTTCAATGGTTTCTGAATGAATTTTCTGGTTTATTTTTCATCTCTAATATTGAAGCTGAATTGTCCTCTAACAATTTGCAAAGCTAATTTCTAGAAGCAAAAAAATGTGAAGTGAGTTATTTATTGAGGTCAATCACTTAACTTCATGTACTATTTAGAGGTAACTGGGCTAATAATGACTTTTTAAAATTCGTCCTTCATAAGCTTCATTTGCCCTTTCATAGAGCTATCATTGGTAACACAGTAGCAGTGATATTTGAAGTGAATATAAGCTCATAATGGATAAATTCCAACAAACCAAAGATCATCTGATATTTCCCTTAAAAATAATATGTTATACTTTTAAAAGTGATGATGTTTTAAAATAGTCACACACCAAACGAGTAAAGAGTTTCATGGAGTTTATAAGAAATATCCCTATAAGTTTTTTCTTACTGTTTCCAGACATTAGTTGATACTCAGCTCAACTCTTACTCAGTGTGTACTAAAATTTATTACTTTGAGTTAAATAGTCTGGCTTCTGAATTTCTTAACAGCTGACCGAATTATAATATAGATACAACTATGTGACCAAAAAAATCTCAAGTAATTGCAGTAATAAGAGACTGTTAAACATATGCTGACCCCATCTCACAAACAGCAACAATATAAAATATAGAAATGAGACAGTGATTGATCAATTTTCAATTTATATTTTCACATCTGAGTAAATATATTTGGTTTCAGTGGACATTTATTCTGCAGATCACTAAAAAATGGAAATGCAAAGACAGGTATGACTTTAAAGTATTGAAAAGAATAGAGTCAGATCTGAACTCTCATCTTGGTTCCACTAACCTGGCTAAGCTTAGCCTCAAGTTCTTCACCTATAAACATGGTAAACATCAAGTCCACCTGGAAGGTTTCCACAGGATTAAATATGTTTTTAAAAAACTGTAAGGATTTCTTATCTTAAAATATAGGTAATGGTAGATACTTTTCATGTCATTTCTTACCTGTCTTTGCTTTTATACTTCTCTCATAGGACCATATGTATTCTTAGGTATCTTAAATTTCACCTATATGTGAATAAATTTCTATTTTGAGTGTAAATGTACAGATAATAATGCTGTACTCATTGCTCCAACTTCAAGCATAGAGAGTGTATTTTTAATTTGTTGTTGTGGTTGCTGGTGGTGGTTGTGCAAAAATAATTAAAAATCTTTATTGCCTTCATGAAGTTTATATTTTTATGTTCATAATTTTAACCACATCTTTGCTTAAAATGGAGAATCTTTTATTCTTAACTTTATGACCATACTACCCTATTGAGTTATTCACCTTATCTAGTACATTTCAAAACTCAACATGCCATCAATGTTTCTTTCAGTAATTCCTTTCACGAAAAAGTTACAATACAAAATAGATCATAAGCATCTAATGTCTCGGGAAAAAAAAGTATCTATCTGAATTCAATTTAAAACTATGTAAGTAAAAGGAAGCCATTGTTCTATTTCTTCCCCTTCCCAAACAAGAAACATCTTTCTTGTCTGAAATTCTTGCCTTGAGCTAAGGCTATTAGAACAAATAATAACAAATAATACTCCACCTAGAACAAAGCATTCAAAGGCTTAGATTTGTAATGAACCACACCATCTCTTTAGGGACCACAAATCTACAAAACTTTACTGTGGATCTTTTTGGGTTTCCTGGAAATGAAAGTAATTCAACCATATCATGAAACATTAGCCTCTTCCACTCACATTGCAGTCCTTGTTCAACATTAGTTTGGTTAATTTTCACAATCTGATTTCCTATTTTTCAGATTTGCAAGTTACCATGTAAACGTGACTCATGGAAATTGTCAATGGAACCAGGTCCATCTACTCCCTGCTGGAAAGCCAATGGCCAGGAGATGCAAGAGTTGGGGAGAAGAAAACCAAGCTTCTTATGCAAGGGTTGGCACTCCGAGGTTGAAAAGATGGGAGAAGCCTTCATCCTGTCCACTTCGAGTACTTGAAAGGGCTTCTATATGGAGAGAAAGGACATGAGAGGGTGACAAGCAAGAAGACTATGTGCCCGACAGGGTCTTCGCTATCCAGGATGTTTCACCCCATCACTGGGCTGGAACATTGCAATCAACCTTGACCTCCTGGGGCAAGTTCTTGTAATTCTTTAAACAAACATTACTTTTCTGCAACTTAAACATCACAACAAGTGATTTGCTTTGTGCTGGCTGACACACAGAATTAAAAGATAAGGGGTACATTACAAATTCTGATGTTATCTGAAGGTCACCAGATGTTCTGGGTTCTGTAAATCTAACAGACTAATCCACTGTTAACATCTTAATCTTAGTTATAGCTTTTCTTTACAATTTAGAATGCCGGGCAAAGGAAGGGTAAGTCAAAAAATGACTCCCAAAGGAGCAGCCACTTTTACAAAATCAAATTAGTGTTCAACAAATAGCATTTATAAAGAAAAATAGAATGATGTAGCATTAAATGAACATAAAGTAAAATACAAAGATAGCCAAGTGCATCGCATGTAATAGGAACAAACATTTAAAATTTTAATTTGTGAATTGCTTGTTTTTATTTGGGGTGGTGCATGGTTTGTGTGTGTGTGTGTGTGCATGTGCAACAAAGGCAGACATAAAGATTGATGGTCTGTTATTTCTTCTGCTAGCTTTAGTTTCATTCATCCTACACTAGCAACTTCTTGGCTGGTTTTGCTATTCTTTGTCTTACAAATATGCCTACATCAAAGCAGTAGATGGGGGGGGCTGGTTATTATTACTAGTGAAGTATTCAAACTATTTATAGTTAGCACTGACTAAGGGGGAATGTTGCAAACATTGTTTAATAATTGGGTTGTGTTTTGAGAAAATCACATAAAATTCTCTGAAGAGGTGAAATACTTATACAAAGTGAATTATTTAAGCTGGTTATATTGGGTGCATGCCTATAATCCCATCACTGGGAAGGTGGAGGCAAGAGGATCAATTATTTGAGACCAACCTGAGCTACATGGTAAGTTCAAAGCCAGCCTGAATTATGTAGGGTGACCCTGTCTCAACAGACAGACAGATAGATAGATACTAAAGTGAAATATTAGGGGTCTTTTTCTACTAAATAAATATTGACAACAGGGCCTGGCTAACTCAATCATTTTGACTATCATTGTTAGATCAGTTTTAAAAAATGAATTCCTTGATTTCAATTTATTTATTCATTTATTTATTTTAAAATTAAAATTTTTTATTCTGCTGGTCCGCAATCTCTTTCTAACATCTTGATTCAACTCTAAAGTTTTATTTTCTCCTTGAAATGTATTTCAAATGTTTCCTTTAAGTAGGAACCAATGATATGATAGATAGATCAAATGTTAAGTGAAAACATTTTTAAGAAAAAACAAAGTCAAAGAATTTATTAAGTAGAAAAATTCTCAAGTAAAGGCATTAGTAAAGTTCATGTAACTTGATAAGAACATATTTCAGTTGAAAATTATATAGAGTCCAGCAAAATTTTGTATGCTCTCATTTCTTTCCATTTTATTTCCAAGAAAAACTGATCGTCATTTACTCTAGTCTTTCTTTTTGTTAAGTAAATATAAAGAAGATTTGATAAGTAGCAGCGAAACTTGTGCTTTCAATAAAACAAGGTTTATTTTCTTCCATTCTTGGAATACACAATTCTCAGACAGGAGATGGAACATCAGGTGGATTTGAATAAGAAAACAGGGTCATAAGCGTTGACCTAAGCCCCCAGCCACTGTGTGGATGAATTAGAGGAAACAGCTGCAGTCTTGGGTCGCTCAATGAAGGGATGCAGGGATTCAGTGTAACCTGGCTTTCACATGTCTCCAATGGTCAGCCAGATTTCCTTGTTTTTCATGCACTTTCTGTGCTGGGAATGTTCCCCTGGCTTTTCACCCCTCTCCCAGACTTGTCACTCCATTTTGGATAGCAACTCTGCTTGCCCGCGATAGTGATCCCAAAACAAGGTCTCTTGTCTGCCTTTTGTTTCACACCGTTAACAGATCCTCTATCTACAATCAAGTGGATGAAGTGGCCCAGAGAGGGATTGTGGGTTTAAGGAAAGTCTTTCAGGATTTACTTGCAAATGGGAGCTGTGGACTACACAGCCTCTAGGAGGTAAATTCTTGGAAACTCAGATCTTCTGCATCTGCATTTAATAAGAATGGGCAAGGTGTGAGAATTTTAGCATGATTTGATGAGGCAGTAATCATACTCCTCATCTGACCTTTTTATAACCAGAAGACTTACTTTATTCCAGATGAAAGACAATAAGTAATATCCCTTCTGTTTAAGACCAGACCTCTAATCCAGACACATAACTTCGGGCTTTTCTCATTAGAGTCTCTTCTATCACAAGACCTTTCTCTGTGCTCCAGGACTTGGTCCCAACAAAGCAATAGGAGGACTGGAGATCAAGTATTCTAGAGCTGGATCCCTACACTGAGAATGAAGCACAGGGCTGCTTTCCACGCTGTCAAGTTACTCTGCTGATAGACAACTCGGCAAATTTGCAGGACGGTAAACTGTTGCTGCTACTTCTTCCAAACTACAAATTTCTGGCCACTCCACGCGCCAACAGGCAAACACCGAAGACTATCTCACATGGTATACATCTTGGTACTGAGAAAATGAACAAAGAATGAGACTAGGATAAAAACAACTCAAAGCTACCCACACAATCTGAGAGTAGGATGCCTCCTGAATGAAGGGTGAAACCTTCACACGTTGGCATCTAGAAAAGGCAGCGTTACAGACTCAGATAACCTCATAAATAAATATTTTCTCCCATAATTTAGTTTGGAGACAGTGCAGAATTGGTGCTGGCATGGAGTTATTATTCTAGCTTTTGGTAACATTTATGTTCTTTTTTATGTGATTTCTGGACATCATCCTTCAAAGTCTTCCTGTGGGCCTAAGAGGTTTCCAAACAGTTTAAATTATCCATTTCTGAGAGAGAGACACTGAGACAGAGAAAAAGAAAAGCTTAATCCTTCTCTAATTCTATGACCTGATTCTGAACTGTCAAAGTTAAATGATGCTAATTAGTAGGACAGATTGGTAATATAACGAGCAGAAAAGAATAGTTGTGTTTTATGCTTTCACTCCCTGCCGCCCTCCAACTTGTCTCTTTTCTATTAGTAGTTTATCTCTGAAAAGGAATGTTCAATGTTTGTGAATTTCTCACTTTTACACTTTTCTAAATTGTAAACATAATCGAGGTTGAACTATTCCCATTCTCCGTAATGCAAAAGACAAAAATTAAGCATTCTTAATATTATGGCAGCTTCTTTATGTACATACTGAAATGTTATTTTTCTCAGGATAAACACCATGAAAGGATGAGCTTGTTTTCAGCTATGGCATGATGAATTACTCCAAATATAATAGCTAAAGCAAGGAACATTATTACTTCACCCACTTGCTGAGGGTCAAGAACCTAGAAACGCTACATCAGACTGACCTGGCTCAGAGTGTCTCACAAGGTTGTAATCTATAAACCAAGGTTTTCTCTCAAAGTCTCCTATGGCCACAGGCTCCATTTCCAAGGTGAGTCATACAGCTCTTAGCAGATCTCAGCTCCTCACTTAGGAGCCCCTGCACAGGGCTGCATGATTGTCAGGAAGACACGGAAGCTACACCCTTAGAGTGACTGTTGAATGGCATCACGCAAGAGAGGGGGACAAGGCTGCTCCTGTCTCATCCTGAAAGTCCCACACCATCATTTCTGCCATATTCTCCTTGTTAGAAGCAAATCAACTAGTTCAACTCACAGTCAGGGGCAAATCCTTAAGCTTTACCTTTTGAATTTATAGACATATTTTAAAACAATCTCAAGTAGAATCCAATGTGCAAATTGGCTGCATAATCTGCAGAGTTCAGCAAGCATAATTCAGTAAAAGAAAGCAAGCCTGGTATGTTCAAGGCCTGAGTTCAAGAGCCTAGCACTGCCAAAATAAAAAATACCCATCTCTCATCATAGTAGATGACTTGTGTCACTATTCTAAAACTAGAAATCCTGCCATAGTCAACAACACATACAAAACTTGAAGCCGTAATACTAAACGACATTAGGCACAGAAGGACACACTACATGATTCCACAGACATTTCTGAAGAAATCAAGCTCACCAATGCAGGAAATAAAATAAGAGGCTGGGAAGAGGGGCAAATGAGTTGTGGGTCACTGACTGTAATGCATCTATTATCTAACAATTATGAACTACGAATAACTTCTAGAGATCTGTTATATAACATCATGCTTAATGACACTGTACTATACCCTTAAAAGTTTGTCAAGAGAGTAGCCCTCAAATTATATGTTCTTACTACAAAAAAATTTAACTAATTATATGTTTCCCAGTAAGAAGTACATGATACATACTTTGGTTTGCATGTCATTTGTCCCTCAAAGTTTCAGATGGAGGAGGTTTAGTCACTACTGCGGCAATGTGAGAGGTGATGAAATCTTTAAGAAATGAGACTTTCTGGGAGATTGTTAAGTCACTGAGTGTGCTATTCATGGACAAGATTAAGGTCGTTCTTCTAGGACCATGAGTTAGGCCTCACAAGTGTGGGTTGTTGTAAGCGCAAACCTGAATCCTGAAATGCTCTCTGGCTTCCAGTCTCGAGAGTGTGATCTCTTCCTGCACCCATACTCCCACCACTGTAGTACTGTCCACCATCTGGTCTGTTTAGTTTAGTTCTATATTGTTCCCCAAAAGGCTCATGTATTCAGAGGTTGGGTTTGGGGAAGATAATTGGATCATGGAGATAATTCATGCATCAATCATGAATTAATCCACTGAGAATTCTGGTCAGAAGAGGCAGGTCACTAGGGGGAAATATGGAAGGGGCCATATGCCTCCCTGCTTCCTCCCATCTCTCTCTCTGCTTCCTGGCCACCATGATGTGAGCAGTTTTCCTCCACCGGGCCCTTCCACCATACTGTTTCTGACTTGGAACCAGCTGACTACGGAATGAAACCCCAAAAAACTGTGAACCCAAATAAACTTCTCCTCCTTTTAAGTTTAAGGGGTCAGATATTTTGTCCCACTGATGAAAATGAATGATCTTAGGTCCTTCCTGGAGCTGAACTAATGATGGTGTTATGCCCTTGAGCCTACAAAACCATGAACTATATTGATTACTTTATATAAACTTAGCAGGCCTCAGATATTTCATCACAGTAATAAAAAAGACTAATACAATTCATAATAAGTTACTCGAGATGATTTTTCTAGCTCTATAGCTATAATTACATATGTTACAACTACCAGATTACTAACTATTTTGAAAATTATTAACTGGATCTAACAATTAAGAACTTGGCAAAAATATTTTCTCATGAAAGTTCTATTGTGAAAGAAAAAAATAGGTAATTTGAATAAACAATATCAAAATTCTATGACAGCGATAACAAACCAGTTAGAGCTTTCAATGATACCAACAGCCTGCTGCAGCACAAGTACCATATGTTCAGCCCCACTGGCCTATGGTACACCATCTTTTAAGAGGAGATTCCTACCAATTTCGTACATTAAAAATAACAAAATCACAGTGCTGATCGGCTCATTTGTTCATTCAACGTTCAGTAAGTGGTAAATATGTATCAAGTGCTATCTTTGTAAGCTGTGAAGTAGATAAATTAAGTCTCACTCTTACCTAGTAAATAAGTCACAAGATGTCAGGTAGTGACAAGTAATAACTCAAAACTCATATAATTTCAGCAAGGTGTAAGGAAACATAAAGTTGTAGAGGAAAAGCCTCTCAATAGGATATTAGAGAGTCAATCTGAAACAGACTGCGATGATTTAAATATGAAGTGTCACTCAAAGATTTGTGTATTTAGGGTACTAACTTCATTAGTGGCTTAATCTGCTGTTGAAGTCATGACTGGATGGGCTATCAGGATGTGTGGCCCAGCTAGAGAAAGCAAGACACTGACAGCACACCTTAGAAAAGTGTATATGCCTCTTTCTGCTCCTTCTGCTCCCTAACTGTCCTCTGTCATGCCCTTTACCATGATATTTCTGTCTTGGAGCCAGCAGATCATCACGTAAAGTCACTGAAATCATGACCCAAAATAAACCTTTTTTCCCCTTAAACTGTATATGCTAGATATTTTGTCCTAGCAACAAGAAAACTGGCCAATATAGAAAACTGGGGATCAAGAAGTGGGATCATGGCTCTGAGATTATTGATCATGTGGTTCAGAAGCCTTTGAAGTTTGTTTATAGGAGGAGCTTAGAGATGTGGACAAGTGAATTCTGAGAATGCTGTAAACAGAGGTTTATGGGATTCTGGTGTGAGCTCAAAAGACCAGAATGCTGATAGGAATGTAAACAATAAGGACTGTGCTCCTGAATTGTCCTAAAGAAAGAGACCTATACTGGGAATTAGACAAGAGGTATTTTGTCCATGTCCTCAGACTTTGCGTGAGGCTGAATTTAAAAGTGGTAGGCTAATTAATGTGACAGAGGAAATTTCAAAATTCAGACTTTGTCATGGGTGCTGCTAGATACTTGTAGCCAGATTCAGGAGAAGCAGAAACAAACAACAAAGTCAAAAGATCTGAAAAATGTGGCCCAGAAAAAGAAGCTCATGTGATGTTGGGGTCAAACTGAAGAAATCAGTGCTATTGAAAAGGACCAAGACTGGTGTGGTGTGCATGCCTGTGATCCCAGCACTCTGGTAGATCAGGCAGGAGGACTGCCAAGTTCTAGCCAACTCTGGGCAATTTAGCAACTTACCAAGACTCTGTCTCAAAATTTTAAAGGTGGGTGAAGGGTATAGCTCAGTGCAAGGACCTTGCACATATTCCATAGTTTTTCAAAAAAGAAAAAAAGGAAAAAGATGCCTTGAGGACATCTGAAGAATTGGCCAGAACATACCAATTATAAGTTCAAGAATATAAAAATGCAAATGACTTGTTTTGAAAAAAGAGCCCCACCGTGTCTTCTTTACTAAGGGTTATCTAGAGAAAGATGTCCCCAAGTTCAGCCTTCCAGGTAATTAAAAACGGTTGCAGCCATGGTCCAAGGGGGCTTGCCTCCTGCTCAAGCTGGCATCAGATCTTGGTATCATGCATGTGGTACAGGTTTTGCAAGAATGCAGAATGCAAGGGTTATAAAATCAGGAAGATCTGCATCTAGGTTTTAGCAGAAGACCTGGGAAACCAGGCAACACATGGCCCCTGCTAAAAGACCTTGAAAGAGCAATGCTTAAAGCTGTAGCAGTAAAGCCAAAGTTGAAATGGAGACCCCAAAATATTATACATGGCAGGAACATGGAACATCTGATAAGGAAGGCTGTGTGCAGCAAGTGAAGCCAGCCCACTTGGGCTCTAATTCGCAGGCCCATAGGGACTAGGATTCCAAGCCTTTTCAAGCATGCATCTCACCACTGTGTGCCCTAAGTAACACAAAGGGAGGTGCAGGACATGAAGTGTACCCCCTGCTGGGTTTTGGTCTTGTTTGGGTCTGATTCTTTCTATTTCCTAGTCCCTTTTTAGGAATGGAAATATTTACTCTGTGTCATTTTATATTGGGATTATGTAGATTGTTTTTGTTCTAGTTTGTTTGTTTGTTTTGTCTATTTCCTGAGCTAAACTCTTCCTTCAATCTCAGAGGAGATTTTGGTTTTGGACTCCTGCATGCTAGAGTTGCTGAGATTTTGGGGACTCTTAGAAAGGAACTAAATTCATCTTGCCTTATGAGATGGACGTGAAGTTTGGGGGGCTAAGGCATAATATAAAATATAAACATAAAGTATTCTCCAAAAACTCATGCATTGAAGGGAGTAACCTCATCAGTGGATTAATCTATTGAGTTCATGACCAAATGGGCTATCAGGAGGTGAATCCAGCTTGAGGAAGTGGGTCACTGAGCCATGCATTTGAAGAGTATCTGCGGTCCTCAGTCCCTTTTCCTCTCTCTCTGACTCTTCCCGCTCTCACCGTGTCCTGGACGTTACGAGGTACACAGCTTTCCTCTGCCAACACCTTCACCATGAGATTTCTGTCTTGCAACCATCTGACCATGCACTGAAACCATAAGCTAAGGTAAATCTTTTGTCTTTTAAACTGTGAATGTCATTACAGGTTAATACAGATACACAGGAGATAGCCATGAAAAGGCTTTGATAAAGTTCCAGGCAGTGGGGAAAGCATTATAAAGATTCAGAGGCAGGCAAATCTTGACCTGCTTAGTGGAGCAAGAAATCCATTGTGAGCCAAAATGCGTTGGAGGTGTAGTGGTGAGCACAGCTGTCTTCCATTGTGAGTCAAAGCCAAGTGGGCCACAGTGAGGAGTAGGACATTAGGCAAGAGTCTGTCCACAGATGGTTGTGTACATCACTGAAAATAGTTTGGCCTTTATTTTGAATATGGTGGAAAGTCCTTGAAAAAAATTATGAGATTATAATAGCTAACTTACAGTTTAAATAAATAGAAATCTATTACATGAAGGATAGATAGCAGGTAGGCAAATGTAAAGATAAGCTGATCAGTTAGCAAACTTCTGCGATAGTCCAGACCAGAGACAGCAGTTGCAGGGATGAGGTGATTATTATGAAAGGTTTGAAAAGTAGTTCAGTTCAGAACATGACCTAAAGTAGCGCCAAAAAACTAGCTGGTGGGTTGGATTAGACCAGTGATGGCAAACCTTTTAGAGCTTGCAACAATACAAACATCCCAGTGTGGCAGGTGTGCCGCAGGTGTTCAGCACCCCTGGACTAGACTATGAGAGAAATAAACAGCTAAAGCTAACACCTGGATATTTGGCCTACGAATTTGAATGGATGTAAATACTATTTTTTTTTAATTAAGGAGAAGAGTGACTTTTGAAGAAGGTGACATTCTAGAGTCATATTTTACATATGTTAATTTCAAAATACTAGTTAGATCTCAAAGTAGGAAGATGAGGTAAACAAGCACACATAGGACTGTAAGACTCAAATGAAAGGCCAGTGAGGGAGATTTAAACATAAGACTCATCAGCTTTAAATGTGTTCAAAACCTTGAGACTGGATGAACTCAGCTAGAAAGTATAGTTAAAACAATTCCAATATTTAGAAGGTGAGGAAAACAAGACTGCCAGTAAATAAGGTCACAGAAGCTGCCTGACATAATGGCCCCCGCCTATCAATCCCAGCTACTGTAAGACAAGCAGGAGGTTCACAAATTCAGGGGAAGACAGCAATTTAGTGAGGCCTTATCTCAAAATAAAAAGTAAAAGGGCTGGGGATGTAGCTCAGTGGGTTAGAAGGAAAATGGTGAGAGCCTGGTACACCAACAGGAGGCAAGTAAAGAGAACATGAGTAAGCACAAAGCAGATTTAGAGGAATTGGTATCAGTGGTTGGGAGAGACTGAGTCGTATTATAATGGTATCACTCCAGGGACTTGTATAGCAAGGACTTCTGGTGGGAACCAAGATAGACCAGACTGTTGTTTTGTTGGTGGTATAACATGATTTATTAAAGGCATAGAGTGACAATGTTCTTTTTCTAAATAAAATTGAGTTATGCTTAATGTAATGATTGATTTTTACCATTAAAAAAAACCCAGTTTGTGAAAAACTTACAAATGGCACCTTTTTAGTTAACTAAATGTATTAACTAAAATTGGTTTAGTTAGTTAACTGAACCAACCAGAGTTTCAACGTTCAAATTATTCTCAAATATTGGTATTCAGTGTGCCACCATGTATAAAAGTGAACATAGGCCAATACTCTCTCTCACTTTTATTTCTCATTTTGAATAACTAAAGGCAGCAGTTACATTGGGGACCACACTCATTTAGACAACAAGGAAGAGCAGATTAAAATGAATGTCTAGAACAGCCTTTGGATGGGAAGAAACAATTCAAATAAGTATAGGCTAGGATAACTTCTGGTGCTTAGAAAAGGAAAGAGAATTCCAATGTGACCCCTTTGGTCAGCCACAAAAAGTGGCTGACCAACTGCTCCGTGCACTAGTTGGCACTGCTCACTCCGATCAGATGACTTGGGAAAGGTCCAGGTGTCAAACACTGCCACAGCCCTAAGGCCCTGCAGGTCAGAAATAAGATTCAATGTGAAGTGACCAAAAAGGTTACAGGAGGGTTTTTATCCCCCTACCCCTGCTTTTGGGTACTTCTTATTAGGAGCTTACTTAGCTGGTTTTTCCTATTTTATAAACATAGACAAATAAAATGTTAAAAGAATACAGGGAATACCTATCTCTGTTTTAAAAATACTTTTTAGTTATGCCTACAGCACAGCTAAACAATTTACACAAGGTCAGTTATTATTTAAAAATTATTACAGAATGTAGATATCATTGCATTAAATAAGAAATACAGTTATTCTTCATATAGATTAAGCTGGGTTATAAATATAATAATAACCTAAAATATTATTCTATCAGCATGTGAAAAACATAGTCTTTTCATATCCTGTGAATTTGGGTTGTCTAAAATTCCACAAGTTATATATACTAGTAGCATAATTCATAAGTAATGGTCAATAGATATCTTAAAAAATGACTCAAGATGTTCCCTTTCATATACATTCTTTCAGTGATGGAACTAAGATATCTTACTTACTAGATATTGCCTAATATGGCTTTATTTACTGAAGAAATACATTTTCTATATCCTGAAAAACAGTCAAGAAACAATTTACGCCACAGAACCTCTGTTTTCTTCCTCGAAGTATTTTTTGTTAATCATCTTGATATTCCTTAGATATTAAACATATCTTAACTATCTTTATTTTGTACTAATAAATTAGAGATCATAAAGATTGACTGAATTGGTCATAGCAAAAACAAAAACATGAATGATTTCCAGTTTCTTTATTCAGTATTATAGAAATCTCTATTACTGTATGCTCTACAATACTCCTTTTGGATGAATATCACACTCTACTTCCACAAACACACTCTTACAATTCACAAATTCCTTCAAAATGAGCAGAAGGGACAGAGATGTGAGAATGGTAAAAGCTCAGTGAAGAATTAGGATTCTTCACGTATCTTTCAAGGTGTATTGTTTATTTTGTGCCCTATAAATCTAACCTTCATAAGTCTTTATGAGAGAACTGCAGTACATTTTCCACACACCTTTAAAAGACCTGTGTTTTGAAAAGGAACCGGCTCGCCTCCCTGGTAAGCAGCCGTGGTTTGAGCATGCAGTGGGCTACCCAGGGAGAGAACCAGCCAGCCAGTGTCTCCTGAGATCCACACCATGTTGGAACTTAGGGCGCTGGGCAACAAAGGAACCCACTCGCCTCCCTGGTAGGCAGCCACAAGCCTACTGGTATGAGGGCTGAGAATCAAACATCCCATCCTCCTCTTCCCCTCCCCCAGTTAGCAAATGGGAGCCAGAGGTCTGAGCATCTCTTGGGAGGCTGACCATATGCAATATAGCAAATATGGGGGATTTCTTTCTACCATCTCTTTGAAGGCAAATATTGTTATCACTGTTTTGCTTTGTTTTGATTAATTGTATTGCTCCATTCAGTACTTCATTTTGATAGGTTTTATGATGTTCTGTATTTGGTTTGATTTTGCTACACCTGATTGAAAGGACAACTATCGTGAAGATATATTATGACAACTATTACTGTCATCCTGGTGACCTGCTGTAAAGTTCTGTACCAATTTCACTGCATTGTCTCGATTAGCTTTATTCTGTCCTGTTCTATTGTATTTTACTACCTTCAAAATTTAAAAAAGACCTGTGTTTTATCCACTTTTTACATGTCACTGAAGCACTTATTTTACCTGTCACTATTTGATTTACTAAAAATAGTAACAGCTTTTTTCTATTTTTTCCAAGTACATCCTGTATGATCCTACTAAATCTTACTAACTTAGACGATGTCTACATTCAACAATATCTCGGGGAAAAATAGTTGATGGTATTTTTATTTCTTACATTTTTGTTCACTGGGGCAGATAAAGGGAATATCTTTTTGTTTTCATGGTGGATTTAAACCCCGACCATTCTCTTATGTTGGTAATTAACAAAACTCTCTGTCTGTGTGTGTGTATACAAGTGTACCAAACACAGAAGGAAAAAAGACTTATTTCCTCAGGCTTGCTATGGAAATCATTTGATCTAACTCCAAAATCACCCAGGAATTAAGAAGCAAAAAGGATTTTTTTTCTTTTTTTGGTACCAGGGATCGAACTCATGACCTCACGTTTGCCAGGCAGGCGCTTAAGCCACTGAGCTAAACCCCCAGCCCAGCAAAAAGGATTTTTAAAGTCAAGAACAGTAGAAAGGATACATATCTTGCAGAAATAAACACAGATTTTTCCTGAATATGATTTCAAAGAACTCAAAAAAATCTGTACTGTTCAGGCTTTTAGGCAGCTTCATTTAAGAGAAGCATAACTACAGTGACTTGAGCAAATGAAGGTTTTCTTGTAATGGAACATTCCAAAGAGGGCAATCCAGGGCTAATGCATCAGCTCAAAGGTTTCATCAAGAAGCCAGGCTTGAGGCCAGGGGTGTATGACAGTGGTAGATGCTTACCTGTCATGGTAAGGTCCTGGGTTCAATACTCAGAACACCAGGCTCCAACTCTGCTGCCTGACCATTTTAATAAGTGCCTCTCAAACCCATGATGGCAAGATGGCTTCACCTCCTTATGTGTTTGGACCAGAAACAGGTAAGAAAGTGCAACCGTCAAATAGCACAAATGAAAGTCAATCATTTGACTTCTAATTATATTTCAGCCACAGGAATGTGCTCTCCACCCTGACTAGCTGGGGCTAATTTAGATTCAGTAAGATGGATCCACTCTCCAAAATAGATCTGGTAATGAGTACAAGGGGTAAGGTTGCCAGGTAAAATATAGGACATCCAGTTAACTTTGAATTTCAGATAAACATGAAAAAATGTAATATAAAGAAGCCTCACACAATATACACAGTATATACTTACATCAAAAAAATTACTATTTATCTGCAGTTAAATAAAATTAAATAAAATCAAATTTAATTATGTTTTGTCATTATTTGCTAAATCTGACAACTCAAGAAGGAGAAATTAACTATAAAACAGGGAGCTAATATCGTCTGCTGCAGAACCCATACAGAAACTCTCCATGTTGATCCTTTTGCTCTCCAGAAAATTTGACCTGAATGCTCACTGTGGCACTAAAATTAGAAAATTAACCTAAATATCTAACTTCAGAGACTAAACAGTTGGTTTTATAATTGCCAACTGTGATGCTTAACTTCGTGTGTCAACTTGGCTAAGCCATGGTATTTGGTCGAACAGTGTGGAAGCTGCTGTGAAGGGCTTTGCTTTTTTGTTCTGGCTTATTGTTGTTTATATAAGAGCAGCATATACATCAATAGACATTGGCTAATGCGAATCACCTTCCAAAACATGGATGGGCTTTGTCAAATGAAGCAAAGGTCTTATGGGAAAATAAACTGGGGTCTTGAAAAGGAACAGGCAAAGCAATTCGCCTGCCCTCTTGGTAAGCACCTCCCTGCGGCGTGATCCAGCAAGAGAACCAGAGAAAGGCCCCAGAGATCCAGCCGCGGCCATGGCGGAACCCAGGAGCCTGCACAAAGAAGCAATTCGCCCGCCCTCCTGGTAAACACCTTCCTCCGGCGTGAGCCAAGAGGAGACCCTGTAGTGTCTTTTGAACCATGTTGAATGAATCAAACATCTCAGTCCCCTCCGAACACCACCCTCCAGTTAGCAACTGGGGACAGAGGTCTGAGTATCTCTTGGCAGGATGACTGTATGCAACATAGGAAATATGGGGGTCTCCTCTATCTTCTCTTTGAAAGCAAGTGTTGTTTTCAGTTTTGTTTCATTATGATTATTTGTCTTGCTCTATACAATATTCTCTTTTGATTGATTTTATAATGTTCTGTCTTAGGTTTGATTTTGCTATACTTAATTGACTAGACAACTATTGTGAAGATAATGAGATATAGGATGGTATCTATTACTGTTATCCCAGTAACCTGCCGTGAAGTTCTGTATCAAATTCACTGCACTGTCTCAATTGGCTTTGTTTTCTCTTGTTCTGTTGTATTTCTATTACCTTAAAAAAAACACAGAATTATATAAGATGATTAAAAAGGAAATAACAACAAAACAGATCAGTAAGGTATTGAGCAAACTGAAACATGATATAACTAAACAGATAATGGCCTTAAAAAGCAAAAGGAAGAAAAGAAAGTGCTCCAAAGGATATAACTGCATGTATGCTTAAGTGTGTAGGATTGATAACTGTATTACTAAGTTTTTGTTGGATCGCTGAACAGAACTGTTTGCAGTTTCACTGTTTGAATGCCCACTTTGTATGCTTTAATTTTGTAACATGAACAACTATTTCTAAGAGGACAATATGTAATTTATCAACTAGTGATTTCTTACTTTTTTTTTTTGAAATTCTGTATTATTTCCACCCTTTTTTCTCTTTAAATAAAATTTTTTTAAAAAGGAACAGGCAACTACCTCGACTCCATCTTTGGCCTTAAGTAGCAGCAGCCCTTCCCTAGGTCTCCAGCCTGCCCACAGACAGGGACCCACCAAGGCCGTGGTCTCTCCTGCAAGCCAGCTCCTTAAAGGAACAGCCTCTCACCCTGGCTTCATACTACACAGCCTATTGGTTCTGTTTCTCTGGAACCCTCATGTACCACCTGAGTCAAACACTGGTGAACTATTTCATTAAAATGAAGAGGGTCTGGGATACAGCTCAGAGACAGTGTCTGCCCAGCAAGCACAAGGTCATGAGTTCAAACCCCAGTAAAAAAAAAAAAAAAGAGCACTGTTAAGGTGAAGAACATAAGCAGGACTATAAACCGACTGGGAAATACGCAAGCTGTTTTCTTGGGTGCTTTTCAATCGCCTGTGTGTGTGTGTGTGTGTGTGTGTGTGTGCTGGAATTAGACCCAGTGCTTCCTTCATGCATTTTACCAACAAGCTACACCCAAGCCCCCTTCTTTCCCTTAAAATAAAAATAATATTTAGTTACTAGCCAGTTAATAACCAGCTTTTTTTCTCACTAAATTCAAAACTTTCCTTTGAAACGTGCCTTGAAATGGCAGTTGGAAGTGAATTTAAAGACAGATTTCTTTTAAATCTGCACTTGTTTTACAATCTAGTCACAGTAGATCTTTCAAAATGCTTGACTAAATAATCACACGCATTCTAATAGCCTTTTTACTGCACCAAAATGTTTACAAACTTCTCCACACAATTACTCTGTTTCTGGAAATTAAAATATCTCAGAGGAATTCAGTGAAGATGAGTCAACTTAGATGCTGAAGTGTTAATGGTAATTTCTTAAAGCTTGTAACAATGCATTCATGTGCACAATCTTCTAATAGTTTGCTAGACCTTGTGCTCAAAGAAACTATCTATTTTCCATAAAATAAAAGTTTCTGCCACAACACTGAATGTTATGCTTTCCTTTAGCCCAAGAAAGTGTCTGCGGTGAGAGCTTTATCAATACTTTTAAAAAACTTCTTGGGTGTGGCAGGTGAGCTGTCATCCTTTGCGGAAAAAACAAATGTCCTAAGGGTAAAAAAAGAAAATACTCATTTTTTTCATTCATTGCATTATGGTTTTTAAAAAATCTCTAGGATTTGCTATAGTTTTTCTTAAAACAGAAAATCAGAATTACCAATATTTCAGTCACACAATTCAGAATGCAGTCTATGACACTATAAAAGAACAGAAATTACAAAATAGGGGGGGGAAAGAGAAGAGAAAAATTGTCACACAGTAGAGACCAAAATTTCTCAAGTATTGTATTTCCCTTAGAAACCTTAGCACAAGAAGTAAGAGCACTCCCTTTGGTTCCCGGCCCTGGCCTACAGAGTCAAAGCTGAAGCCCTGTGCTGTGGTTTCCTCCCCGTGGACCCCGCTCCTGCAGTTTACTAACAGGGACAGCATCTGCCCTGCCTGACTTTCTCCCTCCGTGCCTGCCTCAGGCCTGCAGTTCCTGTGTAATGAGTAACCTGGCCCTGGGCCCCTGGAGCACAGCCGGTAATCCCAGCACTCGGGGAGGCTGAGGCAGGAGGGTCCTAAATGAAAGCCCAGTCTGGGCTAGAGATTTAGCAAGACTTTTGTTGAAATTTAAAAAAATAGAAAAGGGCTAGGGATATAGGTCAGTAGGAGGACCCTGGGTTCGAGGGGTTCAACCCCTAGGAAGGGGCGCAGGGGCTGCAATGGGCGTTATGTGCAGAGAACCTGACACCGCTGGGCAGAAGCGCAGGACACGCACCCAGTACAGTGGGCTGCGCGGCCCCTCCAAACCAGTCTGCTGGGGCGCCTGTCCGCAGCTGTAAACGCAAAAGCCAGGAGGGGTCACCTTTCCGTGAAAACTGAGGTCAACAGTGAGTCAAAACATGAAAAGAAAAATGGGGGGGGGGGCAGAAGATTGAGCCAGACCAGCCCCGCAGCCTGGAGTCCAGCGCTGCCCCGGCCCCGTGCCCTGGTCTCTGCCTCCCTCGCCTACCTGGGGCTCTGAGCCTCCTCCAGACTCCCGACAGTCTCCCCAGGAAAAACCTCAGCACCTTTTATTTTACTGACTGCAAAGTATGACAGAAGATTTGCCACACACGGAGTGACTTGTATCCATTACCTTCATACTTAGGAGCTGTTCCTTCCTTTGAAGTGATCCATTTTCTCTTTCCATCATTAACCTCCCCAAAGCCCGGCCTCCGGAAAGCCCTGCTGCTCTCCGCGTCTGAGTTCGCTTGGTTTAGCATCCACTCATCAGTAAGAACTGAAGGCATTTGTCTTTCTGCGCCTGGCTTACTTCCCTTAGCACCACACCCTTCAGGTTTCTCCATGTTGTTGCAAATTTAGGGCTAAATAGTATCCTTTTATGTATCTGTACATTTTCTCTTTTTCCTCATCCACTGGTGGACACTTTCGCTGTTTCTGGAACACAGCTGTCTATGCCAGCGCAGACAGATGAAACCAGGCTTCCTTGTTCTTCAGTGTTTTTGTAGCAATAGGTTAAAGAAAAATTACAGAAACAAGTGAGATGCAGTGGAAAGAGAACTGTCCTACAGAACATAACACATCCATAGGCATTCTAGACATGGCAATTAGAAGCTATAGAAATTCAAGTATATAATTTTTGCTTTATTATAGAGTTAAAAAAAAAAAAGAAAAAATGATGTTTAATGGGAATGACCAGGTATTATCTGCTCCTCAGTTCATTCTTCTGTCAAATGTAATTTTCAAAAAATTTCTCCCTTGGGGTAAGGATGGCTGGCTGTGGGAGGTGGTGTTCCCGGATGAAATGTCACACGTAAAGGTCCAGCATGACTGGGAAGGTAGAGTTCGGTGAGTGGGTGGCTTCTCCCCCTTTTCCTCTCTGAGAGGTTTTCTCCAGTTGTCGGAGGATGCAGTGACTCATACACTGAGTCTACACCCTCATGGGTTGTACATTCTAGAAAATGTGGATATTTGAGGAATAACAGAAATGACCCATCAAAGTAGTGGGTTATCCGAAGTGCTCTACATTTGCTGTTTTTTAAATTAAAATGCTTTCTGAGAAATTTATCTTTAGGCATGTGTGTTTATCAGATGCCAGTCCTCTTCATGCTTGCTAATTCCTTGCAAAGAAAAATACAAAATTGCTGAGAGATAATAAGACTTCAGAAATCCAGATATAGAGGCAACAGTTTTTTTAATGCAATAAGATGCCCATCCCTACATTGTCATTGTTTGAGATGATTAATTTAGTCTTTATCATACCGAGTATACTGGCAAGTCTCTTGGAAATAAGCAAAGAAAAACAATCAAAAAGAAAGCATCTATTTTAAGCTTTCAGTAAGCTATTTCTTGCTCTGCTACGGCAGTTATTCCAAAATTGGTCTCAGTTTTATTTGAACTGCTCTGAGGAAAAAAAAAATAAACTTGTGAGATGTAATTTTAAATACACAGTACCAAATTTAATTGATTTTTAATATAAGTAGGACAAGCTGTGTCAAATATTTATTACTGACCACTATATTTGCAAAACAATCTGTCTACCCAGTTCTGGCCTCAACCTGCTGCTGACCCCACTCGAGCAGCCCGACACCCCCAGGAAGGCAGGATAGGCTTCCTCCCCAGCACTCCCAGCCGTGCTGGCCGGGGCACTGTCCGCCTAATGGAACCCTGGCACCCAGCCAAAGCAGCAGCCTGCCTGCGGTTCAGTGTTTTGTGTTTGTTTTTAATGATCACACTCGTTTTGCAATCACGCGCGCACACGCGCACGCGCACACACACACAGAAGACAGAAGATAGTGTGGGGGTTGGGGAGGACTTACTTTATTTAGAAAAAGAAACCCAGGAAAGTCAGTTAGAGATGAACTTTTCAAATGTCACATGAGATTAACTAGATAAATTATTAAAAAGCAGAAAATCATGGCAAAGAGAGAGGAAAAAAGGAAAAGTCAAGTATGTCAAATTTTACTGTAAGAAATTGTCAGAAATATCACCAAAAAATGTGTAAATTCAGGAATAGACACATATTTAAATTTTTTAAAGAATGTTTTCTGCCTAGGAATTGTAGAGAAAGAAAAGGATTTTCTCAGAATAAATGTACAAGTGCTTCAAATTATTATGGTTTAAAAAGGAAATTCGAAATCTATAAAGTGTATAATTTTGTTTATCATCATATTTCTAGGCTTTTTAAAGTTTTATGAAGTTACTCTTTACACATACAGTACATTCATGTGCACAAAATTTAATCATGCCAGAGAACTCACAGTTGCGAACTCTGAGACTACCTCAAAAACATGATGTCAGCAAGCAAAGAAACCGTGTGTTCACAGCTAGTAAACTACAAAAAAAAAAAGTTCAGAAAAGCATAAGGCTGACTGTCAGGAAATGAGCTTAAGCAAAGGAAATGGTAGATGTCTGGTTCAGGGTATTTGAGAAAGGCTTTTACCAATGGGTGCTTTTGTTTTGCTTTTCATGCGGTCAGGATACAGGCCTTGTCTTTCACATGTACAAAGAAAGAAATACCAAGGTGATAAGATAACATCTGGGACAGTACAAGGCCCGTGGAAAGCTGTTCGCTTGTGGTCCAGCACCAGTCTTGCTTGATCTGGGCTGAAACACTACGCTGGAAGAGAGGAGTTAACAACAGGCTGGGCACTGATGTTTTCACGAGATGAAAATTGAAGCTAGGGCAACTAATCTCTAGCTAGGATTTGGCATTGGACTTTGAAAGGTCACACTGAGTCATATGCCAGGATTCTCACAGACAGACCAAATGTGCAGAGATACGTGAGAGTGCACGAGTGGGGAGCTAAAGCTTGACGTTAGTAGATGGCCAACTAAAATGTTTGCTTACAGCCTCTGTACAAGTCCCATAACATTCCTGCCCCAATTACCATACATTGCTGTCCCTAAATCTTTTCTATACAGGAATTCTAAATTATGCATAGGAAATTAGTCTCCAGATATCAAAGAGCATAGTAGACACCCATAAAGAATCTGGGACAAGAGCTCATGTGGCTATGGAAAGGGAGAGAAGGAATCAGTTCCCAACAAATGCTCAGTATGCACAAGACCAGCTAGTGCTCAGCACTTTTCTTTATAAAAGTCAACACAGTTCTTATAAGAAAATTCCTAAACCACTCTCGCTGGGGTTTTTTAGCTTGCAGTCTAATAATTTCTCACCACAACATGGCCTTGGGCATTGATAGGTTTTCCGTTTTGCAGGAGAGAAAGGCACGAAAAAAAGAAAACCCTTTATTGCAGGCACAGGAGGACTGCAGGAGAGTAAAAGATCCTTCCGAGGCAGGCGGAGAAGTGGTGAGCTTTTGTTAGGTTTGACAGGTTGGAGTTTGAAGGGGCAGGCAGAATGATGCACTGACAGCTGACTAGGGAACGCTGGCATGTACATGAAAAGCAGGAAGTTCAATTTGGGGCCTGAAATAAGAACATGGAAGTCAGCACTGGAGGGACACACTGTCACTCTAGGGCCCAGTGTCATGTTGGGCAGGTACCGCACTGAGTTTCATAGGAGTGGAACCCATCATTCATTCCCATCTTTTGGTTGTAGAGGACAATGACTCTTTTAGACTGTTTTCTGCTGACCAGAGACACCATGAGGGCTGTTGCAGTCATCGGGGAATGGGTTGGGCCCATGTAGAAGCTGGTGCCAGGGGTCTCAGCCAGGACAAGGAGTTGTCTGGTAGTGAAAGTCCACAACCTGGATTTAAGACATCTTGAAAAAAGCTTAAATAGACAAGGAGCAAAACATAAGTAGCATGAAAAGCCCCACCAGGAGGAGCTGATAAGGGGGCCCAACCTCCTAGGGAGACCAGATGGGAAAAAAATCTTGGCGAGAGGCCTCCTTGGCTTTAGAGGCAATATATTTGTGGACTTTTTATCTTATCCATCATGATACCTGACTGATAAACAAAGTAACAGTATTTTTTTCCTAGCATGGTATAGGTACCCCCTTTATATCTAACTTGTAACATTTTTAATATATCTTTTGATTATACTTTTCTGCTGGATGTGTAAGACCAAGTTAAATTGAAACCTGTACTAATTAAAATTAACCTCTCGCTGTCTATTAAGGTCAGTTAAGTCTCCTCAGGATTCGTCTTGGAACCATGCACACAGTCTCTCAGTTTTTGACAGGGTCAGCCTCTGGATGAGTCCCGGCCATTGCTTGACCAAGTTAATTTTGTGAAAGCTTGGGAGATTCTTTCTCCTGGTGACTCTCCTTAGGCACCCTACATACTACAGACCACTCTTCTCTGTGTTCCACAGTCTCCTCGGTCAGAAGACCACAGACTCACAGAGTTATGGGATGTCACTGCAGAGGTTCTCTTATATACTGGGTTTTGACTGGCTTTGGAGAGCTGGAGTCAAAATATCGGTTGGTTTCAAGTCATGATACATAAACAACAGTATACATTAAATTTATACAACCAATTATAGCATGATTTTGACCAGCTGGCAACTCAGCTGGAAGCATGTTTTTAAACCTACAACCCATATTAAATTTTGAATAAGTGATCCAAAAATGGAAAAGAAAAAAGAAAAAAATTGCAGAGCTCAAATGCAAAACAGCTTTTTGTGGGTATGACAGAGAAACATATATAGACAATCTGTATAGATTGGACAGACATAGAAAAACATACACAGACAAACAGACAAATACCTTACAAAATCAGAGTTCACTCAAATATATTTGACCAATTTGATTACAATAACTCTTTATGCCTGTATTTTATTTTGAGCCACAAGTGCCATGGACAAAAATTGTTAAGCTTAGCTTGGAGTCTAGCTTTTTCTAGATCATGTTGCTTTTATTGTTTCTTTCTATTACTGAAAATACAAAAAGCCACATCCAGGAGCTCGCCTTGTGGAGACTGACACCCAAGATCTGACTTTTAAAATTTGGTTCTGATGTTGGGTACCACTTGAGAGATAAAATAGGAATTGATAAGGATTACTCCTTCAGGTGAATGGGGACTTACATCAGTTAATGTGGTGATGGTCTCAGTGAGATGACTTAAAAATTCAGCAGGAATTTTATCAGCTCATTGGGACTGTTCCTGAAGTTTCTGCTAATTAGTGTGTTTACCTGAAATTTTTTGGAAACCTGTTAGAATACAGTCAATCATTTGGAACGTGCACTGAGAGCCATCGGCAGTGGGCTGATAATCTCACTGGGGATCATCACTGGGAACTTCAGCTGGCTCCCTAGAGTATGCAGCATAAGTGTGATGTTTTTGGTCCACTACTGCTTGGACTGGCTGACAGAGCTCCACCGTCTGTTGTGGAGAAAGGGTTGAAGTGAGAATAACATAGAGATCTTTGTAGGTCAAATCACTGGATTGGAAAACAAAGCAAAGTTCTTTGATATAATTGTAGGGACCACTAACAAAGGATTCCACATGGTGAGAAATGTGAGAAATCAGAAAGGTAAAAGGGGACATGAACTCGGACCATGGCTTGGGGACTGGCCACTTTGCAAAAGGATAATAGAGGATGGGCGAGTGCCACTCCAAAGGTGGTTGGAGCTGAGACAGTGGCAGCAATGCATGACTGGAAGGTGGCTGCAAGTGGCAGGAGGCACAGGATGGCCGAGGCTGGGAAGGGCCAGAGGATGATGGAGACTGAGTGGAACGAGATTGGGTGTGATGGGCAGGCAGGGAAAGTGGCAAGGGAAAGGTGGAGGAGGAGCAGGATGGAGAAAGGGTGATGGGGAGGGGGAAAGAAGATGGCGATGGATGAAGATGGAGGTTTCACAGAGATATGGAGGAGGGGGAATGAAGGCAGAAGGGACATCATCTATAGGGTCAGTGGGATCATCAGATGGAGGATTTGGTGGTGTGGAGTGGGTCAAAAGAGCTTGAGCCATCCCACATGCCTGAATGAGGGAGGGACATACCTGGACATAAGGAATCTCTACCCATGTGCCATTGCAGAAATTGTCTAGATTGCAGAGGGTGGCACAACGGCAGGTATCCCCCTCTGGCCAATGGCAGCCATTATCAAGCTTGTATTGTGGCCAAGCCATCAGGCAGTACAAAAGCAGCTTTTTATACTGAATAGTTTTTTGAAACCAAGAGTTTCCACGTGTCTTAATAGGCACCTGAGCAGTGTGTCTTTTGGGGGGTTATTTCCCACTGTGGCCAAATTAAAGGTGAGCTAGAGGCCACAAAAGCCAAATCACAACCCCTCAGAGAATTGTCACACTTCTTAGCATTGTGTGAGAGACCCCTAACACTTGCACCTGCCAGTCATCACTGAGGGAACAAGGTGGGAGTCCGGAAGGATGTGGTCCCAAAGAATGTGGGGGAAATCCTGACATGAGCTCATTATTTATGAGACAGGAACCCTGAAGCAAGAGGTAGCTCACCTGTGAGAACTGAGGCTGTTTGGTGTTGGATGGAGACTAACAATGGCAGCAGCAGAGATGAGAGAAAGAAGAAAAATGGAGCAAGAGAAAGCAGAGAGGCAGCTCATTGGTGGGGGCAGCTCAAACAGGAGGCTGCTCCCAGGAGACACTCACCCCATTGATCTAAGTCACAGCACCAAAATGATAGGTTTTTCTGGGCACGGTAGAGAAGCAAAGGCAAGATAAAAAGAAAAGAAAAGGCCTTTATCACAGGCACGAGAGGTCTCCAAAAGAGGATGAGATCCTTCTAAGGCAGACAAAGAAGCTGCAGGCTTTTATTAGGTTTGACAGGGGGTGGAGTTTGAAAGGGTGGACAGAATGATGTATTGACAGCTGACTGGGGGGAATGTTGGTGTGCATGCAAAAAGTGGGAAGTTCAATTTTGGGCTTGGAAGAACACAGAAGTCAGTATTGAAGAGACATGCTGCCATCTGAGGGCCCAGCACCATGTTGGGCTGGCACCATGCTGAGTTTCATAAGGGTGGAGCCCATCAGGAAGAAGAGTGGTGGTCAAGCACTTGCCTAGCATGTCTAAAGCCCTGAATTCTACCGGTAGTGCTTAAGGAAGGAAAAAAATAGAATTTAGAAAGAGTGATACGAATTATAAAAGCATGCTCAAATGGAAACATTCATATGATGGGAAAGACGAAGTTGGGGATATAATATCACTTTTCCAGAGTTCAGTGATTGCCTTTAGCAAAACTGGGAAGCATCATATCTCCAAGACTAAGACTTAGTTATGTTCCTGTGTGTTGGTTACCTGCTCCTGAGAATCACAGCTTTTGCAAACCTAAGACAGTGCCAGTTATTACAAGAGAATAACTAACATTTGTTCTGGAACTGTTCTCCCCAGGGCTCTACTCCAAAATGGAATTTCATTAACACCTTCATGCCAACCTTCACCTATTTTCCCCTTTTCACTCTTTCTTCCTACCTTATCTGCATTAAAAATGATATTCACTCAGAAACACTAATGGTGGTGGAAGGAAAGCTATTGACTAAAATGTTTCATATGAGCTAAAGAGTGGCAAGAAGTGTTAACCTTCCCAGGAAAATTAAATGGCTTGAAGTGATTTGTGAAGACAAAGAAGTGAATCTCTATTAATAGGGTTTCTGTGGAGAAAGTTTTGGCTGGAGACTTTCCTCATTTTACACTTTGTACAACCTGACTCTTAGTATGAACAAAGCCAGTTCTGAATAGACTTAACACTTAAGGGAAACACTACTTTGATGACACAATACCTACAAGGAAGGTCACCTCCCAGAAAGGCAGAAGGAAGTATGGAGTGATGGAGAAACCTGAGCAAAGAAGAGTATATTGAGGCTACCTGGACGTTGTGGGGAGGGGCAGTTGTAACAGATGAGAAATAGTGGAAGGGTCATTTGTGAGATCAGCCATTTGCATAGGGAGCTGTCTTTCTCTCTGCGTACTGAAGATAAACAGTGAGGTAACCTGGGAGGAGAATAGTATCCCAACAGTTAGAAAAGTCTGGGTTTGGACACCAGAGCCCACAGTTTACTATACAGAGAAATCTGGGAACTTTACTTAATTATTCTGATATGCAGTTTCCTCATTTCAAAAATATATAATTAGGTGATTAGAGATAGCTTATAGTATATATTAGAGACTCAAAAATGGTAATATGTAACATCATTATTTACATATATATACATTCTGTGAAAAGAGCTATCAGAGAGAGGTCCAAAGGAGCCCAAAGAGGGATAAATGATACTGGAGCCACAGGAATTGAGATTTATAGCACCATAGCGGCAGTGGAAACCTAGGGCTCAATTTTTCTTTTCTTATATTTTCTACCTAGCAACTATTTAGAAGTCCCACCATGATTACATTCCTCACCAAACTATACTTCTAACCTTGCACACAGCAATTTTCTATTTTTAACTCAAGTGCACATAGAAACAGGCTGCTCATAACCACTACCCTCAGTAATGAATCTTGGGTACTGAGATGGGCAGCCCACTGTAGGCCAGAGTTAAAGGTATGTAACTAGGAGGATAAGTTCTACTGAGTTCCTCTCCCATCCATTCCAGCAGTATTGAGAAGCCAAGAATTGATGTTATGGCTTATGTCTAGCTGTCCCCCCAAAGCCTCATGCAATCATAGGTGGGGCTTTTTCAGGGGTGGCTGGATCTAGAATGTATGAAGCTGGAACTGATTTATGGTAGATTGCTAGGTGTAAGGACACTCAGATTAAGGCTGTGAGTGCTATCTTCCTTGAGTAGCCTGGATAAGATATAAGTGGTAGAAAAAGCTGTGGTCATCCCTTGCTTGCTTTACTACTTTTGCCTACCATGAATTGCTTCTCCTCTGCAATGTTTGTCTGCCATGCCATCCTGCCCTGGAGCCAACCAACTATGAACTGAAACCTCTACAAACTGTTAGCTAAATAAACCTTTCCTTCTTTAACTTCAGTTGTTGGGTATTTTGTCTCAGCAATGAGAAAGTAACTAAGACATTAGTGAGAAGTAGAGCATACAAAATGATAAAGGCTTGGCTACCTATAACCTGACAGTGCGCTGCAAACCAGGAAGAAAATTTCAACCAATTTTGAACACAGAAGGTACAGCCCATACTTGATGTACAGTTGGTAGCAGGTGTGGTAGTCCACACCTAAAATCCCAGCATTCTAGCAGAGTAAGGGAGGAGGATCATCAGTTTAAGTCCAGCCTGGGCAATGTAACATCTTAGTGAGACCTTGTCTCAAAATAAAAAAATAAATAAGGTTAGGCTGTAGTTCAGTGCAAAGGCCCTGGGTTCAATCTAATCCCCAGTAAGGGAGGGAGGAAAATAGGAAGTGGGAGGATATGCTAAAGATTCTCTTCACAATAAAAACACAACTCAAACTTATCTGATATCTTAGAATGTATAGCTTCTGCGAATTTATTTTTATTTTTCAATGAAAATTTTGCAGAGAGAGAAATTGCCAAGAGAAGTCTCTATTTTTAGAACATTGTTCTTCTCTTTTTACTTCATATTACTACACTTCTAATAACCAAAATTAAATCAAAAATTTAAAAGAAATATAAAAGGAGAAATAGAAAATGATCAATATTTTGGCTGTCACTCAAGACTATTCAGTATCTTCTATAAGCAAGGCATTGGGGGAATGCAGTTGTAAAGACAAATACATACATTCCCCAAAATCAAAATGGAATGGGAGTAGAAACAATGATCAAAGAATGAAATTACAACGCTAGTCAATGGTACAAAAATGAAAAACTAAATCCAAAAGGAGGAGCTCACTTACAAGAATTTTTTTCCCCTAAAACTTATGGAATTAAAAAAAAGACCTAAATGGATTCTAAAGCAGAGCTCATGGACTGGGAGGGGGAGTGAATATGCCACCAGACAGGAAAGAACTTTAAGTGGCCATTAAGTGGGTACAAAAGAGAGGATAGTGCAGTCAAGCAATGAAACAATGAAAGAAATACGGAATTACTGGGAGACCACATCAACAGGCAAAGAAGCAAAAGATTCACAGACCATGAAGGGCCATGAAAGCCGTATTTTAAAGCCATGAAAAGTTTTTAGTAGAAATATGACTTTTTAAAGATCATTCCTTTTAGGATGACTGATGGGCTGAAGGAGGGTGAGCATACAACTTCTTGTGTGCTTGCTTCTCAGGTGACCCACAAATTACAGAAAAATATACCTGAATTACCTTGGGTCACTCTTCCTGCAACTCTTCAAAGTAGGTGCTATTTTATCCTCTTCCCACAGAAAAAGGAACTGAGGCTAACCCAGAACCAGCATGGATTTTGAACACCAGAAGTTAGAGCCCATATTTGATGTACAGTGGGTAGCAGAAGATAAGTTAGAACCCTAACACGGAAATAGTTGTAAGTAGTATGGTTAGAGAGAATGGGAAAAGTCAAGAGATACAACATGCATTCTGGTATTGAGTAGAAGTGAAGAGGGAGGAGATGGCTGACTCTGGGTTTGACCATTTGGATAAGAAAAGTTGCTTCCTTTAAAATAAAAAAATCGCACAGCAAAAGAACACAAAAAGTTTGTTGTTGAGCAGGCCTGAGGGACTTCTGAAGGGGAGTGCCAAAGAGGAGTCCAAGAGTGAGGTCTGGAATGGGGACTTAAATTTTAAATCTTTAGCAAATAGGTAGTATTTGAAACCATACAAGGAGACAAAACTTCTAAGGTCATAGTTTTCAAATGCAGTGTGTCCAAGATTCACATGAAGAACTTACTATGAATGAAAACCTACACGCCCATCTCCCTTGAGAAGTCACTATTCATACCCTTCCTATCTCCAGCAAGGGCAATGTAGTTGGCCCATGAAGCTCGAGGAACTCTAAGATAAAGACACAATAATGAGCCTGAGTGTTATCTTAGTGGGAGCGTTTGTCCAGAACGCATGAGGCTCCAGGTTGAGCCTGAGCAACACATACGCACGTGCACACACACACACACACACAGGCACACACACACACACACACACAGGCACACACACACACACACAGGCACACACACACAGAGGCACACACACACACACACGAAAGAGAGAATCAAGAAGCATCAAGAAAGAGCCTGATGAGTTCTAACATCTTCCAAGTATACGAGGAACACCTGCAAAATACATCTGGGATGATAGGACATGCCAAGATGAGAATTGTGTCAGTAAATCCAATAATGTCAAACACTGACATCTTAGCACCTCTGTGGGCTAACTCTGAGGATCTCAGAGGGAACACGATACACATACAGTTATTCAAGAAATCCAACTGTATTTATCAAATGAGGCATGAGTTTTTGTTATATTTATTTTATTCTGCTTAAACTTATAGATTTACATTCACTTAAACTTGTAGTATAGCAAGTAACATCTGTATTATTAATTACAGATTTTTAAAATGATGTTTACTGGGATTCAGGCACATTTCCAGACTTATATTCAGGCTACTGATAATTCAAACCCAGGTCTGTCTGATTCCAGTGGCAATCAGTAGCCTTTCAGGTACAGCATATCACTCTGCCTTTTAGTGTTGCATCAGAGCCAGGCACTCGATGTTTAGGAAGCTAAAAACAAAGCAGGGACACATTACTCAGAAAGGTGGAGACAGAAGTGTCAGGCAAGGTTGTATAGGAGCTCAGCCTTGACCAAGAAGGAAATGGCCAATCACACAAGGCCGGGGAGTATATCTCCAGCCAAACAAGTCTGTGCAGTAATAAAAAGAGAGAACATGAACTCCAGGAAACTTTTGAAGCATGGATTCATTTTTAGGAGGGAAGGAGGAAGAGTGCAGGAAGGAATTTCATGCTGAAGAGCCTCTACTTAAATTGCACCCATTGGGGCAGATTTGTGTAGAAACTGTGGCACCGGTGTGAAGGATGAATTGGAGGAAGGAAAGCAGGATCATGAGAGGCAGAGCAAGTGAGAGTGTAGTCAGGGGACTAATGGATAATAGAAAGAAGAGGGTTGTCAGACCAGAAAGGCATCATAGTGAGAGCAGGTGGGAAGATCAAGAATGGGAAGGTGGTGACAGAGAGAGGAAGGCAAACGAGATGAACATCAGCTTTCTGACTTGGACAACGTACAGCAGATGGGAAATAAATGGGAGGAAAGGAGACTTAGGGAGGAAGACTGAGAGCTGAATTCTGGCATTTGAATTTCCTGTGGGATTTCTAGGAAGCCCTGCTACCAAGGGGGCTGGAGATACGGAACTGGCCCCTGAACAAAGTTGTGGAACGTGGCTGAGATCACACAGTGCATGTACAACAGCAGCCATTCATGGAGGAGTTTATAACTGTCTTCCCTGACAAAATTCTGAAGCTTTATCAGCTTCAAAACACATCCCTTTTTTTTTCAATAATGGAATAACTATTAAAGAAAATGAAGAAAGTAGAGAAGGAGCTTCTATCAGAGATTCTTATCAGTTTGGTGAGAAAACCATTCATGAGGATAAAATTCATCTACCACCAAAAAAAAAATTATCTCATTTTTTTATTCTCCAGTTTTTGTGTTTGTGAACATCTGCCACAGCCAATGACTTATTTTTCTCACTTTTGATGTGCAATTTGGATAAAGGGGGGAAAGGTGAGGAAATTACATTCATAACATTTTTAGTATTGTGACATTTTGAATGAACAAAATGGTGTCTCTATCTTGTGAAGAATTCTGTTGTCAAACAAAAGTCGACCCAGATGAATGGTAAGGGCACGTTTACTGCATGAAACAACAGGCTACTGAAACGCTGCTTTCATTTCTCCCTGGCAATAATGCCACAGAAAAAGTCTCACATCATTTCTTCTTGGCATGACATAAGTATTTATTAAAAGATTCAGGGAGTAATGTTGCACAATTTTCTTACTGTTCCTAAAAGGGAATTTCCTTAACAATTATGTAATTATTACATGGAAACAGCCACATTGCTAGACAGGAAGGCCCATCCCAGGAAAAAGAAAAAAAATAATAATCAGTAGATTTCCGTTTGAAAATTACTACTAAGAGTCTGTACGGGTAAGAAAAAGATGAATTATTCTAGCTCATGAAGACGAGTCCCTTCGCCTTTCCTAGCATAAAAGCCAGTCTTTTTGAAGGGTTGGTTGTGGCATATAAACCAGCTGTCTATCCAGCACTGTCTTGGCCAAAAGAAAGGTAAATCTTAATCATTCTTCAGCCTGTCACTGAATTATCAATATTAAGGTTTTTAAAAATTTCTCCCACTGGATTTCTTTTCTTTTTGAGAACTATCATTGTGCCACAATCATTACTTAGGATCGTAATTGCAGAGGTTATTTTAAGACTCTGGTCAGATTCAAAGCTCTTTAGTCACCACAGCGCCTTGTGTATTTGGTTACCCCCAAAAGGCACACTTGGCAATGGTATGTTGTCTAAACTAGGCCTGTGCATTCAAGGGAGAAACAAACTTGTTAAACTGATCTTAGAGAAAGACCTTATGTCAAGAAGAGTCAGGAAATCAAATGTAAGTCCAAATTCTTTTTACTGAATAAGAAACAAAGAAGAAATGATAGACCAGAAAAGAATATCTCTATTACAGCCATGACTGATAGAAAACTGGATCCTTTCTATACATAAGAAAGTCAAGGGGATCATGAATGTAACACTTTTGAAAAATCAGCTTCCCTCCCAAGTACTGGGATTATAAGTGTGTACCACCTCACCCAGCCAAGAGAAGTAGTTTGAGAGAAAATTAAAAGTCATTTTTTGTTCCTGTGAAAACCACTTTAATTGTACATACAAAGGAAGAGGTGGATTAGATAATATGAAACGAAGGCGGATGTCAGGCCTGAAGATAAAAGTTTTAGACTCATCAACATGGAGATGGTTTTTTTAATTCCTAGTTAAGATCAGCAAGGAACAGAGAATGGAGAGAGAAAAAGACCAAATCTAAGGTGCCACAACATTTACCATTAAGTAGAAAGGGGAAATCTAGCAAAGGAGTAACAGAAAATGAAGAGGGAGAAAAAAATCAGACAACTGTGTGGTCAAAAAAGCCATGAGAA
Organism: Dolichotis patagonum; assembly: GCA_004027295.1. Taxonomy (NCBI): domain Eukaryota; kingdom Metazoa; phylum Chordata; class Mammalia; order Rodentia; family Caviidae; genus Dolichotis; species Dolichotis patagonum. The sequence continues at coordinate 57,622 of PVJX010002040.1, read as the reverse complement.
TAGTGTTTCTGGAGAAAGTAATCAAATCAGTTCACTTCTGCCAAATGAATGGATTAATTACATTAAATAATATGTCTTTGGATTTGCCTAGGAAAAATCCTGAGACGTTGTAAATTGAATTACAAAGGGCCAGGGAATAGGAGGAAAGGAAGATGGCAGGAGGCTAATCAGTAAGGACCTACAGGTCAAAAACAACAGAAGACCATTTTACATTCTTGACTATATGTTAACTCAAATCCTGTTCTGACCCCATAGGTGCCGCCGCATCCTGTTACTGTCTCAGCTAATCCGGAGAGAGAGGTTGCTTCTCTCCTGTGAACTGCCCACCTATCCCAGCAAGCCTCTGCTCTTAGGGTGCTACCACCCCTCTTATCAATAGCCAGTACAAGTTCAGTGTAACGCACTGTGACTTCCTTCCCCAGATTTTCACTAGGATGGACTGTACCGAGAACACTTTCCACCTGCTACCTAACCCTTTTGCCAGTGGCTGAGAGAACTTGTCTAGGACCAGTCCTTTCTTTTTGGCTAGCATGCATTATGGCCCAACAAATTTTAAACAAATGTCTTTTGGGTTTTGTAATGAACAAAACTGGGGCAGGCGTACAGGTCAGTGACTGAGACATGCTTAGCATGCAGAAGGTCATAGGTTCAATCCCAGCACCAAAATAAATAGAGGGGCAGGAGTGGGTTGTTTTATACATTTTATGACTGAAATTGATAGGATCTGTGTAAGTGTAAGATTCTACAAAAATAACATAATGAGTGTTTTCTGAGATTTATTCTGAAGAAGGGTTAGGATATAGTTTAGTTGGATGGATGATCTAAATATCCATTCTAAGGAGGCACTATGATTATTTTTAAAAAAAAGGAGATTTCAATAAGTTCTGTTTGGCTACAGTAAAAATGATATTCAAAATTGTTCTAGGTAGTAAAGCTGTAAAGCAATAAAAGAGTTAATAATGACTCTACCAAGGATGTAGGGGAGAGAGCTGCTTGGGCCACAATACTAAAATGCTTAGCTAAGCAGTAACATCTAGCAACACCCCTATCCTCACCTAAATAAAAACAATGCACTTCCTAAGTCAGTACTTCAGAGCCAGTCTTCTGGGTGTCTGCTTTGTAATGAACACACTGAGTTTGAATCTTGGCGAGCACAGAGCCAACAGGAACAACCAGGAGAAAGGGCTAGAGAGAAGTTTATTACTCTCTCTAGATAGATAATTGTCAAAGCAAGGTGTTCTTGTCTCAAAGGAAGCAAGGATTTCGCTGAGGAAACATACACACGTGTACATATTTTTACATGGAAAATTCATCATCATATGCAGAGGAGAACCTATCCCTGAGTGCATTCAGTTTAAGGTCAGAACCACGTGTTCAATAGGAAAGATGCCAGGCAGATTATTAGCATAGGATTTACCATTATAATGAATAAACTTTTCTTCTGGTCCCCAGCAAAGCATGAGCCAGAGTGACTTGGTGATTTAGGCTGGTTCTTGTAAATTTCTCTGAAAAGCTGTAGACAAAATAAAAATAACTCTGAAGGCCTGATGTCAGTCTTTCAGAGGGGCAGTAGCTTTTGCCCCCTGTACATACAGGAGTGTATCCCTAAAAGTGCCTACCTCACCTAGTGGCTGAAAGTTTGGCCAGACCGGACCCCAAGCCCTCCTCTTATGCCAAGGCTGGTGTAATCAGTGGGCCAATTTTTTTTTTAATAGTTAAGATCTCCAGCTCTGGAGACTACCAGATCTCATTAGAAGCTCATTAACTTGGTGACTGTCTGCAGATTTAATACTTCTAAGCTTCTCTTCCCTCACTAGTGAAAACTTTATTTCACTAAAGTTACATTCAGAATAAAATGAGAAAGTAAACATGACATTTAGCATAATGTATACAATCACCGCTCAGCAAAAGGAACTATTTTATTATTATTTGAGTTCATATTTCATAAGATCCATATAAGGTCATGACATAGAGACCATCATAAGGACAAAGGACAAACGCCTCATCGAGAGCATAATTTGTGTTTTCTTCTGAGGCACTCAGAGACTTATAATTCATTTTGGCTAAAAATTATGACTCATCGGGGTCTACACATAGAAGGTAACTAAAAGTAGAACAGAGTTTGGCCTATCAATCTATAGAACTCTGGATCAAATCCTCCTTAGCCCTGTGCAAAGGTATATTAGTCCTTTAGGCATTATCTTTCTAAACATTGGTAAAACAAAGTTAATTAGCTTAAAATTCACCCAGCCTTTCTCATTATGCTTCTAGACTGACGACTCTAGGACAAGAGACTTACAGGGGCATTAAGTTATACCTAGGGTCACCCTGGATTCCAGCAAAGCCTCACATGACTGAGATGCCTCGATAGCCATGACGATTCCTCTCATGGGAAGCAAATAGCCCCCCAAGTCGTGAGGATTCAACCTGAGCTACCCAACCAGGACTGAGATAATGATGGACCAGACTTAGTCCACCAAACAACCCCATGAAACTGGTCCCCATTCTTTTTCAAACAGATCCTTTCCATCAGAATGCACCTGTCTTAATTACTTTTTACTCATTGTTGAGACAAAATACCTGGTGCCCAAAATTAGGGAAGGAAAGGTTTATTTCTTACAGTTCTTGGAGGTTTCAATCCACACTCTGTTGGCTCCAAGGCAGGGTGGCATGGCAGGGCCGCAATTTATGGCCGATGCACACAGCAAATCACAAACTGGCAAGAGAGACACACCTTCTTCCCGCCATTACATTGTATGTTGGCTCCACCCCTAGGGGGGTGAGACACTCACACCACCAATCCAAGTGCTAGACAACGAACCAATCACAAATGCTAGACTTGGTAGCATCCATAATTGCATGAGGCTTGGGGGCCACTGACATAAACCATGACAGCACCCACTGGAGTCCTATTCCCGTATTTCTCACTTTTTCTTAGCCTCATATTTGTCAGCCAGCTCCTTGAGCTAATGTTCCTTAACCATTTTCTCTTATTATTAAAGCTTTTTCCTATAAATCTGTGGTTTCATTTTAATTTCTATGATCACTAAAAACAAGGGCCCACACTCACTGACAACCCCTGTGACAGAGTTTAAGGGAAATAGGAATAAGATTAAAATCTCCATGGAGATGATTGCCCCAGACCCGGAAACAAGAGACTCAGCTTACTAGTGGTAGCTCAGTCTCAAAGTTCAGCTCTCCTATCACATCACTTCTCCTACAACTGCCTCTAGAGGTCATTGGTTATTTCCTGCCCTGAAATATATTGCTACAAGTGACTATTGTTAAAAAATAAGGTTGGTGGTTTTTTTCTAAATCTAACTAGTATTATTTTTTTCTAAATCTAACTAGTATTATTCCAGTTTCTCTCACTATCAGTGAGCATGCATTTATTGATTTATGTTTGTATATGTGTATGTAATAAATAGATTGGGGCCTTTTTTTGTTCAATGTTAGTCTGCTGTCCAAAAACCTCACGAGCAACGTGAGCCCTTGAGCTACCAGTTGTGAAACTGTCCTACAGCACAGGGACACTCTGTCTACCCAGCACTTTACATCACAATAGATAAGCCACAGTGAGGCAGCTTTTGAAATCCCAAGGCTATGGTCAAAGTGTAGACCTCCTGAAAGGACAAAGTGTTCTGTTTCCGTAGCACAAGGGTGTGGTTTTTGTAGCTAGTAAAATAATCTGAACACAAAGACCTCCAGATCCTGCAGAGTAGTCTGCAGTGAACTGACTCAGCGGAAAGTGGTGGGAAAGGAAGCTGGCTCTTAGATTTCAGACCCCTCCAGAGCTGCGCCTGCCCTGCTTAGCTCTGTTCCAGGCAACAGGAAGGAAGGAGGTTTTATCAGCTAACATGTCTCTCTCTCTCTCTCTCTCTCTCTCTCTCTCTCTCTCTCTCTCTCTCTCTCACACACACACATACACACACACACACACACACACACACACAGAGCAGAAGACAGGATGGGCAAGGCCTGGGGGAACTCCAATGGAGCCCCGAGCCTGCTCCTTGCCACCCCCACCAGCCTCAGCCCCTTCGTCGCAGCAAAACCTTCCTCTGATGAGGTCCAGCCACCTTTAGCAGCCTCTCTGAAAGAGACTGCAAAATGAAGCAACCCTAGTTAATGTCAGGTGGGTTTCTGAATATTGTGAAATAGTAATCACAGATGCTTTGACTGCCAGAGTCCACAGGAAAGTGAGTGTTTTAGGAGCAAAATATTGATATACACGCAAATTAACTGGAGATTTTAAATCAATGAAAGGAGCCAATTGTGTACTTTTCTAGGTTATATAATCCTATACACACACACACACACACACACACACATCCTCACTACTACCACTAATTTAGGATTCGTGTAGAGTGAATCGTAGAAACTGTTATGTGATTCAAAATCTTAGGATTCTTGGCAACTAAGAAGACTACAAATCTGAATGTTTTCTAATCAGTCCATGTTGACTAGATTTTCCTCATAATTGCTCAATGTTAATTTCACTCAAATCATTTTGCCTACAGACAACTTAGCCAGCACTGCCCAAAGAGGTGGAAGCTTCTTGTGGAAAAAAAAAAAAAAATTAGAGGTTCATTTCCATCACAGATCAATGACCTATAAAATTCAAATGCCAAGAAAGCATATTCAGAAAGAATTTTACTGGGATGAACCAGAAACACTGTATTGATTTACGTTTCCTTAAAGTATCAGAAAGGTCAGTAAGAAATCAAAAGTAAATTTTTTAAAAATAAGAAGTTTGCAAAAAAAAAACCCAAATACATATATACTTATATATATTTATTTATATATTTATTTTTATATACATTTATTTATATATATTTATATATATAACAAATACATATAGTGAACCCTAGGACAAACTAGTAAATAGTCCCCTATTAATTAAAATTTGATAACTTCTTTTTCTGTCAGTTTTAAACTTTATTTAAAGAGGATAAAACCAAGGAAAATAAAACAATAAAACCAATCAAGATAAACTACTGTAAGTGACACAGGAATTCAAAATCTTATGAAATCAGCAATAGTTACCATAAAGCCTCTTGTTGTCTTCAAAATAGCTGGAGATACCTTTGGACATAGTAAAAATCGAACAGAACAGAATAGAGCAGAAACAATAAAAACAAAACAATGAATGCAATAAAGGACTTCACAATAAGCTAATGGTAAATCCAAAATGGTTACCATATCTTGCTATCTTTTAAACAGCTGCTCATGCCATCAGATTTAACATAATCAAACAAAACAAAAGAGAATAAAACCCAACCCAAGAAAACAACGGAAGTGATATGGTTTCCAGGTAGGGATCACTTCCTGGTGAGGCCTGGTCCTCCCTCACCCCACTCCCCTCCCCAGTCTGCAAAAGGTGCTGACTCATGCAGAAAGGCTAGGGTGTCACTGTCCCCACTCCAGCAATGGGCTGCTCATGGAGCTGGTTTTCAAGTGGGGATCACCTCCTTGTGAGGCCTGGTTCTCTCACCCCACCACCACCCCCGCAGTCTGAGAATAAAATTTGATAAATTCTTGATGTTTTCAGTGAAGTTTTGAGAAGACACATATCTCCAGAATACATGATGTCCTACCCCTATACCAAGATAACCAACTGGTTCTTGTTTGGTTTCAGTTTTATTTACTGACAATGGAAATGTCAGTTTTGCTTTCTCTCACTGGATTATATGACTCCTTTACATGATAACAGAACTGCAGGAAAGGTGAGGTTTCTTACAAAATTCAAGCAGCTGGAGAATATTTCCAATTGCAGTGTGCTCTCCCTGAGGGTGAACGCTCGTCTTTGCAAGAATGTGCTCACTCACTGAGAGGCTCTGGGTATCTAGAGTGTGCACAAGGCAGTTCTCTGGGAAGACAGTGGGGAACAAGATAGTCAGCCTGCTCTCCTAGACCCTACAGTCTAGGGGAGAAAGGCAGGCATTAAAAATATAAACCACTAAACAAATAAGCAAGTATCAAACCACAAGGAGAAGATTACAACAGAAAATGATACAAAGTGAGGCTGCCAGACATAGAAAATAAAAATACAGGCAGCAAAATTAAATTTAAATTTTAGATAAACAATGAATAATTTTAGTATAAATATATCTCCTGAGATATTCGGGATATATATTTTTTAAAAATTATTCATTGTTTACCTGGATTTCAATCTAACTCAGCCTCCATATTTTCTCTGACAACCTTTCGTGAGAGTCTTGTTAAATCAGGAGGCTGTGGAAGACCACTATGAAAATATAATATTGATAGAATGCTAGAAATCAGCTAAAGCAAAAGGCTTCTAACAGATGAGTAAGTGTGCCTACTTTATAAATAACAGACGCAGAAATCACACTGAGATTTTAGGACAGTGGGAGCCAACCACCTGGAGAAGCATTTTCCACCTGGTACCCAAACTGGAGGTGAGGAAAATGTACTGGAAAGAATGGGGCAATGGACCTCAGAAGACTTTAGATCCTCTAGTCACTCAGACTAGTTACTCAGCAAGGTTTGCAGTTTCCTGTAAGTTCCTCATAGGAAAGGTTAAGGAGGAGGCACTGTGAGACAAATGTGTGAACAAGACAGAGCTAGGAACTGGGGCTCCACAACTGAGGGCTTCTTGGAAAGATTTTAAGGTCGTAGTTGATTTCTGTCTCTCAGGAAAGGCCTATGGGACATAAATTTAACTAGATCCCTTTCAAAATACAATCCCTTCTAAAAAATTGCCTAATTTCTTTACAAAGGTAGGTTTTAGAGGAAGAAATTGAGCACATACTGAGCCAAATATAGAAATTTCAAAATGAGGAAAAGGACAATTACAGAGAGTGAGGCCTGTGTCATCCATCCACCCTGTGCTTCAGAGCCACCGTGGCACCAGGTGGGGAGGTCCCTGACAGAGCAGGGAGCCACAGGGAGAAGCACAGAATGTGTGTACTGCCCACAACATGCAAACACTGGGTGAGATGGGGCTCACAAGTACAGGCTTTAAGTTCTTGACCAAAACTTCATAAAACTACTCATCAGAAGCCTGTCTTTTAAAGGCTACAAAAAATAAGAGACTGGTATGGTAACTGCTCTGTCTTACAGAAAGAATGATTCAGACACTTGAGATATAATTAATATAATTTATAAATAAACAGAAATTCAAATGGAATTGTTTATAAAAGAAAATGACTTAAGTGACTCGTAATTGAGGTATTACCCTCTTACAGATAATTACAGAGCCACTAAAACCATGAGGTAGATGCATATAAACTGACTTAAGAGATCGGGGTAGTCCACCTGTGGGTTTGTCTGGAGTTAGGGGTGGGGGTAAAGCACTTTTCAAAATCTTCAGTGCCAGAGATTCCCAGACCAGTTCCTGTGATGATTAGTCTTGGTTGTCAACTTGTTTGGATTGAGGGACAACTAGAGAACTGGTGTGTCTGTGAGGGTGTTTCCAGAGAAGACTGGGGTGGAGGCCAGAGAGCTCAACAGGGGAAAACTCTACCTGGGTGAGAGCGGCACCGTCAGACAGGCTGGGTGCCGGGTGGAGTAAGAAAGTTGAAGGAAGAGGAAGCTGCTGGCCTGCAGCTGCTCTCCCTTACTGAGCAGGTGTGGGTCTTTTGGCTGCTAACCCCCATGAACATCAAAGTCCAGGTTCTTCAGCCTTCGAACACAGACTGGCACTGCCGGGCTTTCTGGCTGGCTTCTGCCCTTTAGCCTAGACTAGGGGTGCATGCTGAGGTTTGTCTCTTCTTGGACTGAACACAGGTTCTCCTGACTCTGCTTTTCAGTCTCTGATCATGTAACCTAATCAGATAGACAGATAGATAGATAGATAGATAGACAGACAGACAGACAGACAGATACCTATAGTTATAAAAACATACATATCTCCTACTGGCTTTATTTTTTCCAGAGAACGTTAACTAACACAGTTCCAAAATGTACTACCACTACACAGAATGTTTTCAAATTTTTAATGAAACATGACAAAATTTGTCATATATTACACTAAGTCCCACTGCTGAATTTGGGCTCAATTCCTTAATAAACAAAATATTTTTTGTACAAGATCACCACGAAAAACTTACTGAGAGTTTGATTTGAGAATCTGTTTGATAGGGATATCCCTAAACATAGATATAGGTATATAACATAAAGGTCTTTTGGATTTATGTTAAAATTAAATTTAAAACATTTCTTAAAAATCTATATTTTTCTTATGATTTGGGGATCAAATCCAGTGCTTTGTGTACACAGACTAGGCAACCACTTTCTTGTGCGTGTGTGTGTTGTTGTGTTTTTTACCTTTTTTTATTTTAAAGAGAATAAAACAAGACAAAACAGAACAAAGCAAATCAAAATAGAACAATGTAAGCAACACAGGACTTCAAAAGAAGACAAAAGGAAAATCAACAGTGGCTACCATAACGTCTCTTGTTTTCTTCGAAATAGTTGTTCATATCTTCACACACAATAATATCAAACATAACAAAATAGTATAAAACCAATCAAAAGAATGAAAGCATTACAGGACTTCAACACCAGATAACAGGAAATGAACAATGGTTTCTATAATGTCTCGTTTTCTTCAAAACAGTTGTCCATACTATCACACATAATAAAATCAAACAAAACGCAACAGAATAAAACCAATTAAACAAACAAATGTAAACATTATAGGACTTCAAAACAAGACAATAGGAAACCAACCATGAATACCATAATACATCCCATTATGTTCAAAATAGCTGCCCACACCATCAGACACAATAAAATCTAACAAACAAGACAGAATAAAACCAAGCCTAACAAAATTGTGAAAACAATACAGGAGTTTAACCCAAGACAGTAAGAAATTAACAGTGGCACTACCTTCTCCTCCCAGGTGTTTCCTCCCCTATCACTTTTATAATATACATTGTGCTTTTTTGATCCCTCTAACTCCTTCTGTTTTTTATGCTAGGGTTCACCGTACAAGTTCAAACTGTTTCACCCATGAACATGATCTCCACTTGCATCCATTTACCTACAAGAGCCTCAAGATTATTCTACTTTAGAGTTGGGTAGCTTTCCATGGTACAAAAATACCATATCTTTCTTATGCATTCTGTGGTTGATAGGCAAGTTACCCTTGCTTTTTTTCTGATCTCCTGTTGCATGGAACAATTGTTTTCTCTCCTTTGATTTTCAGTCTATAAATTTCCTTTCAAGTTAAATGTGTTTCTTTTTCTAAATTTTTTATTAATTTGAATAAAATACAACAGAACAGTATGGAATAAAGCCAGTTGAGGCAGTGTAGTGAAATTGGTACAGGACTTCACAGCATGTTACCAGGATAACAGTAATAGGTACCATTGTATATCTCGTTATCTTCACAATAGTTGTTCTTTCAATCAGGTGTAGCAAAATCAAAAGAAATACAGAATATTATAGAACTTATCAAAACAGAATAATGAATAGAGCACTACCATTAATCAGGACAAAGCAAAACGGTGATAAAAATATTTGCCTTCAAAGAAATGATAGAAGGAAATCCCCCTTGTTATATTACATGTGGTCCACCTCCCAAGAGATGCTCAGATCTCTGGCTCCCATTTGCTAATGGGGTGGTGGGGGGTGGGATGTTTGATTCTTAGCCCGCTTACCAGGACGGCAGGCTGGGCAACCACTTTCTTACTGAGCTACACCCTTGGTCTTATGTATTCTTTCTTGAAAACAAATTTTACAAATTCTCAACCAAATGTATGTATTTCCATTTAGCATTCATTTTAATATCATTTGACTTGGTACATCTCATACAACTTTATACCTCAATTTTTTTATATTTAAAAGACCTGTAATGCCTAGTATGATTGCACATATTATAATTTAAAAATTGCTCATAACTTTAAAAGTTGGATATCTACTAATGTAAACAAATACAGAATATTTCAGACGTTTCTTGATGAAGTATGACAAAAGTTCAAATGAGCTGATTTACCAACAACGTGTAATTTTATTTCTGGTATGTAGTATTTATGCCAGTAAAGTTTAGCAATGATGAACATAATTTCAATAGGTTTATGCAACTGCTGAATTTCAAAAGTCTATCACTGGCATTTCATTTCACCTCTACAGAGGCAAGATACATGAGACATGCCACGAAGATGAGAAGATACTGGGAGGTTACTGTAAAGTGTTTAAAAGAAAAGCTACCATGTCTTCTGCCACACTTTAGAAATCTAACTATCTATTTCCTAACATTTTAAAACCAACAATTCAATTATTTCCCAAGTCATTATCAAATGCTAATAAATCTGAGGGCAAAGGGCTCCCTAAATCATGTCACAAGATGTTTCTCCACAGGTTTCAACAGTTTGTTAATTATATGCATTACACAAGAGTCGTGTACACTACAGAAGGCCATCCTGCTATGGTTCATTGTTGCTATCATCACTGCTGCTGCCTCCTCAAAGACTTTCAGGAAAGGCTTGTCAAATGACTAGCTTGGCTGGAATTCAGTCATTACTTTAAAGACACTCACTACAATCAGCCTTAATGGTTTCTATCACTAAATATAAAATAGGACTTACTAGCTATTTCCTGAGATTCTGCATAATAAGGTTTGTATTCCAATTGGATGAGTACTATGCTGGAGGAAATGATTCTGAAAATATTTTATCATACTGTACTTTTTACTGAAGTAATCCAGAGAGAAATCTTAGAAGAGTATCTTTCTTTAACAGTCTTCAAAACAAATCTTCAAAACTTCTTGTTTACTCATGTGGCATGTATCTTTTAAACCAAAGTTATGAATGAAACAAAAGGGAACAGATGAAGGCCCTAAAAAAGTGATTCTGCTCCACTTGGTGACTCTAGTTTTAAAAAGGAGCAATGGGGAAACTCCCTGGATCCAAAGCAAGTGCTGAGACACAACTGTACCCACATTAAGGATTCAAAGGGACAGCTGGACAGAGTTTCAAGACAGTAAGAATGAATAGCAAACTGAGACCTAGGTATCCATAAGATGCAAATAGTTTTCTACAAGGCTACTTAATCATTTCAGTTTCTATAAATTGCCTATGAATTCTGTGAACTTGTAAGCCACAAAGAAAGTGTCATTGTGTTATGCCCAAGATAGAATAATAACAGGTCTTTCATAAGTGCTCCATGGTAACCTGCAACCAGCTTTGAACATGTCTGACATCCCAGTATCCATATTCCTTATCAAAAACATCCGGGTTAGGTAGGTATGGTGCCCCATGCCTGTAATTCCAATGCTCGCAGAGGTTGAGGCAGGAGTATTCCAAGTGCAAACCCAGCCTGGGCAACTTATCAAGATCTTGTCTCAAAATTTAAAAAAAAAAATGTAAAAAGGACAGAGATATAGTTTAGAGGGAATGCCCTGGGTTCAATTAGCAGAACTGGGAAAAAGAAGAGTATATCAGTGATTTCAACGGTATCCTCATAATGAAAAATACACAACTTAAAAATATTATCAATTTCTGTAATGCAGAGATGAAGGCAACTTTCACAGTTTGTAATATTATATCACCTTTTTATCATCACAAAGTAGATATAGATATTAATTCATAGTAATTTATTTTCTTTGAAAATTGAGTTGGATCAGAGCTGAGAAAACACAATGGCTTTCTGAGCTAGAATTTGAGACTCCTTTATTAGATTGGGGAGTAATTTTGTCTCTCAGATGATTTGGACCCAGAACCACAAGGAGATTCATTCACCTGAATGTATCTACTCTAACTGCACCATGCAATAACAGATCAGTTTCTCCAAGAGTCTTCATTTCCCAAGAGAATAATGACTTCTCATTGAAGAGTGACAAACCAACCCACATTTCTGCACTATTGACATGCTTAACTGATAAGCATGTTTTAGAGACACTTTCTGCAATGGAGAATCCAATCGAAGAAGAAAAGGAAAGGGAGAATAAGGGATTCTCCTGTGAAGTCCCTTAATTATACGTGACATAACTGATTTGAAAAAATTCCATAATCCTGTATTACTTGATAAGGAATCTTATAAAAATGGTTTTTAAAAATCACTGAAATATACACACTATAAAATTTAATGGTATAAAATATGATAAAATTTAGATCCATTGAAAAGCCAGAAGCCACACTCAAAATGTGCCAAATGGCCCAAACTGGGGGCTACAAGACACAGGCAAAGGAGGCCTGTAAGGGACAGTCAGGTGTCTTACTGCTCAGCAAGTGTCCTTACCTGAAGAGAGACTTTCCTATGACCAGCCTTGTGGGCCCTTCTGCAGAGCAAGGACAGAAGAAAGAAGATTAAGAAAAAATCCAAATTTGCAAACCAACTAGAAATTAACTTTTAGCAAAATAATTCTTAACTGTTAATGAAGATTATCCAGCTGCCTGTGTCAAAATGTATTAGTTGATGCCTTCCTTCCTGAAATGCTTTGTATTTTTCTCTTGTAACGGTTAGAGAAATTTTCTATACTGTTATAGAAATTGTTAACATGTCTGCTTGCCTATCCTATTCTGAACTTGTAACAGACTGACTCATTCATCTCTATATGCCTAATGCCTGTTACATAAAATGTTGTGAACAGAGACAAAATATTAGACTATAGGCCAGGCACAGTGGTATATGTCTATAATCCCAGCACTCAGGAGGATAAGGCAGGAGGTTTATCTTGAGTTCAAGGCCAGCCTCAAGTACATAGCAAGGCTGTCTCAAAAAATAAATACATAAAATATAGATTCGAGATATAAAAAATGCTATGAATAACATAGTTTATGAATTCTCAGTGATATAAGTTTAAATGAATTTAACACTAAGCAATATAGAAGGAAAGAAAGATATTAGAAAATCAGCATTTTACATCCCATGTAATAACTAGACAAGAAATGGTATTGGATGCTAAAACTAATGAGCAAAACTAGGCTGAGGAGAAGAATTTTACAGGCTCAAAATTTCCCCTCACAAAATAATTACTAACTCCAAAATATTTTTAAATGTATGTGCTGGGGATGTGGCTTAGTGGTAAAATTCTTGTCTTTGCATGCACAAGGCCATGGGCTCCATCCCTAGTGCACACACACTTTCACACACACACACACACACACACACACACACACACACATCGTCATCATCATCGTCATCATAAACATCTTTACAACAGAAATCTTACAGCTACTAACTCAAGTAAAATAAACATCACCAATAACAACTGTTACCATGTGCCATATGATAGGATGTAAGGAAAATCTGTAAAATTTTGTTTATAAAATCTATTACCCAGATAAAATTATAAGAAAATAGCAGATTAACCCAGAGTCATGGATAGTTTCCAAAACAGCTGACCAGTAACCTTCATAAACAACCTGGCCATAAAAGGGAAGGAAGGAAGGAAGGAAGGAAGGAAGGAAGGAAGGAAGGAAGGAAGGAAGGAAGAAATTTTCCAGAATAAGTGAGACTACCAGGTACCACACAGATCCTGGATCACATCCTTGTGTCATAAAAGACATTAGTGAGACAATTGTGCCTAACACCGAAGTTTATTTGGACTCTTGCAATTCTTCTGGAAGAATGAAATTGATACGAATCTAAATGGAAAAAAATTTAAAGCACTAGTCCTTGACTATGAGTCCAGTGATTAAATGTCTTAATAGTCAAATTCATGTAAGAAATAATCTGATACATGTGTTAACAGATAGTAAACATGCAATGAATGAAGATTCACTAAATGCCTTGCCAGTGAATTACCAGGGTTGTCATCATTAGTATTTGACATTCATGTAGTGCCCACAGTGCTATATATAATATAACAAACGTAATGGCCCTCCACAGGAACTACTCTTCTACAAAAAACAAAAATTAGGGCCGGGGATTTAGCTCAGTGGCTTAAGCGCCTGCCCGGCAAGCACGAGGTCGTGAGTTCGATCCCCAGTACCAAAGAAAAAAAAAATTAGTATAAACATCTCCCAAATGCCATGCTTATAAAGAACCAAGGTTTAGACCTCACAAAGACGTAACTAGACTCAGAGTATTACACTCCCTTTTATTTCAGGGTAAAGGAGGCACAAATCCAGGTGTCCTTGCATTACCAAATCACTGCTCTGTAGTTTGAAAGCAGTGACAGTGACATCCCACTCATGGTCATGGCCAATTTAGTGATCAGTACATGTGTGAAATCCCACGCCATCAACATTTCATCAAAGTCATGATGCTTATTTCTTAGGAATATTGACAACTTCCTGCACAAGCCCTCTAATCACCTGAATTTCATCACAGCAGGGCTCAGTAGTATCCAGCAAAGGCACCTGAACATACCTCTGGCTGGGTGCTGCTGCAACCTTCCAAATAGCACCCTGACACCCCCTTCTACAGCCAAGAAGTCAAATTTCATCGCTCTTCAAAAAATCTCTTTAATCCTCTCATGCTCATGTATGCCAAAATCTACCCTTCCTTCATGCACTACTATAGTAACAAATGTTTGCTTGTTAGCTTTTATCAGTTATTATTCAGGCCACCAGATTGTAATATACAGAACTGGTACAGATATAAACAATATCATACTGAGAACGCTCATTCAAATTTTGAACTATTTCTGAAAATAACATTAGCTGACAGAATGGCAGAAAACTCTAGATAATCATTTATGCAAATATCACTATATTTGAGGCACTTTAGATAAAATAGGAACCAAAATGTACAACAGATATTGTGAATTGGGAAGAAACTGTTCAAAAGAAAGGAGAAACTGTGATGGGGGAAAGGGGAAAGGAGAAAGGAAGAAAGGGAAAAGGAAAAGAAAAAGAAAAATAAATATATATATTATATATTATATATATTTTATATATTTTATATATATTATATATATTATATATTATATATTATATATTATATATTATATATTATATATTATATATTATATATTATATATTATGTATTTTATATATAATATATTATATATTATATATTATATATTATATATTATATATTATATATTATATATTATATATTATATATTATATATTATATATTATATATTATATATTATATATTATATATTATATATTATATATTATATATATATTATATAGATATATTAGCTAAGATATATATAATATATATAGCTATATATATATAGCTAAGATAGTTTTATATATATATATAGCTATATATATATATTAGCTAAGATAGTTACTAGCTGCTAGTTTCTGTTACTTAGTTCATTGAAAAGAAAAGTTTTTACTAACATTGTTTGAACAGTATCTCATGCTATGTCTTGTACCGAGTAACTACTCTGAAGAAAACAATATGCAATGTATTATAATTGTTACTCCCCTATTATCTTGATTTGAAATTGTTTTAATTTTTTTCTTTTTAAAGTTAAAAAATGTTTAAAAAATTTTATTGGTAAGTGAATAATTATAATATATTGAATGCTTACTAAGGGCAGGACAAGATTCTAAATATTTAAAATCCATTGTTTCTTGTAATAATAACTCCAAAATAATATATTATTGTTATCCTGTTTAAAAGTTGGAAATAATGTAGTCTATAGAGGTTACATAACCATTTCAAAATTATGCAGCTAATAAATAACAAGAAAGTCGCATTTTTCCCCAGGGAGTCTGGTTTTTAGGACCCTTGCTTTATAATAGGATACTTCTCTTTCTTAGTGAGCTTTTACAAAATATCATCTCCACTTTCAGTGAACTTTTTCTATTCTAACAGTTCTGAAATTTTAGCACTTCAAGTCTAGAAAATTCAAGGTACTACAGGATATACAGAAAATTCGTTCACTTAAAATGCATTAAGTAGGTTCAAATCATTTCAAGAATACAATATGTATTTGAAATGGAAATTGATAATCTGATAAGCATCAATGGCACATATTAGGGTTTAGATTAATGAGTAAAACATCAATAGCAATTTTATTTATAAAAAAGTCAAAAAGCTTCACTTGCCTACATTCCCAATTCTTGCCATGGTTACAGGATTATACCTATCCCAATCTCTGGAGAAATATGTTGTCTTGATTACTTTTCTCTCGTTGCTGAGAGAAAATACCTGATGCCCAAAATGAAGGGAAGGAAAGATTTGTTTAGCTTAGGGGGGGGGGGGGTTGGCGGTTTTGGTCCATAACCAGCTGGTTCCAAGGCTGGGTGGCGTGGCTGAGGGAAAGCCATTCACCGTGGTTGCTCCAAATTCCAAAAGCAAAGCAGAAGGGTGGAAAAACAAAGGCAGTGAAGCGTAGACCTCTTTCCCTCTCTTATATTCTATGCAGCTTACCTGCCCCTGGGCAGCGCTCACACTGCCAATCCCAGCACTAGACAAGGAACCAATCACAAACGCTAGAATCAACCACCTTCAAAAGCCTCGTCCCCCTCCCCATGACCACTGACGCTCTGGGGGGACATTTAAATACAAACCATAACATATGTGTTTCTGAAAATATCCCCAAATGACAAATGTACAAATATCAAAGATAGAAGCTTAAATAGGGGGAGGGGGCACCTCTCTCTGAGATTTCAAAAAAAAAATACTTTTGGTGCTAGAGTGTACGTCCTTCACAAGTGCAAGGCCCTGGGTTCAATCCCCAGTACCAAAAAATTTAATTTTTTATAAGCATACCTATTAAATAAAAAATGACAAACCATTCGATTATTATACCCTTTTTTTAAACTTCTAGTATGTTTATGTATATGAAATAAATTTAAACATTTCGGGTAAACAGAATATTTTCGGAGAATCATATTCTCCGAAAAGAGATAAAAACAAAGATGAAATAAATGAACGTAGTAACATAGCGGCTCAGCTGTACTTTACTTCATGTTCCTTGTTTGGAAAGTCAGCTCTTTCTAAAATCTTAGCTGTGCACTGAGCCATGCTGGGCTTTTCTTGGCTGAGGGCCTTGCTTTGTATTACCTTTTAGGAAACCACATCTGGAAAGACTGTTTTTCACTCAACATGATAACTGTTTTTGTATTCTTCTCACACTTAACTATTCTACAGAGAGGATTCATGGTATTAATATATGGATGAAAGAATGAATATACATTTATTCATGCTATGTTGGCTAAATATAGTCTTGCCTGTTCATACTCAGGACTTTCTGATTACACGATTTTAAAACCATCCCTACTTAAAAAATAAATAAATGTTCACAAAGCAAGTCTTTCCTGTGTGGCCACATTCTCAGTGTGGTCTCTACTACTCTGGCATCCCCAGTCAAGCTCCTTCTTTAATGACATTTAGCTCGTGCCTTTGACATCAATGAGCATGAATAACAAAAGTTTTAACTTTTAATTATTACTTAAATCTTAATTGAATATGTGTTGCTAAGATGTTCAGTAGAATAAGTACATTAAGTGTGTTTTCAAACTGTGATTATTTCCAAGTTATAATCGGGTATCAGAAGATAAACCCAATATTAAATCAATGAACATTCGTACATAGCTATAATATAAAATAACTGATCCAGGTTCTCAAATTAAAGAGGCCTAGATTCAACATGCCACTGTACTCGTGAGCAAATTATAACCTTAAGCTGATTTGCTTTTCTATAAAATATAACTACTAATATTACTGAAAGGACTGCATAATCATCTTTAATTTCTAAATCCAGACATAAAAGAATCTAACACTGGTATGTTACAATAGCTTTCAGAAGAAAGTGAGATTTTAAAAAAATAATTCAGGCTAGTGACTAGATAGAGTTTATATCAGAATGGTAACAGCACACATGTAGATGAAAGGTAACTTTAGATTCTTTAGGGATAAGATGATAAAACAAGTAATTTAAGGTCACTTTAAAATGGGAATCAGATTGTGCCAACACTTTTCTTAAAATTTTTTTCACACTTTTATATTGTACTTAGAATAAAATTTATTTTTTATTCTGTTTCATACCAGTTTTCTAGATGAGAGAAAATGGAAAATCTTCTGTTCTTAAAACTGCTTGAAGCCATCACAGAGCTACAAAGACAATGCAGATTTGGGGGAAAGATGAAAAGAAGAAGCTCAGAGAAATTAACCTAATCCTTTTAGTCAGCTGCAAAAGTAAATTCTCTCAGGAGAAAGGTGACATTTGACAGAGTCACAAATCATTACAAAAAAAATTTATTTACAATGTATGAAGACAATTTGATTTAAAAAAAGGCAAAGTTTGATTTCAAAAATAGGAGACAAAAAGTCTACAGATATCTAGGTGATATCACCTGACAGGTGCTTCAAGCCATATATTTAAGATTTGCACATTCCTAGCAAAAGAATACATACACACACACACACACACACACACACACACACACACACACGAGGCAGAGCTAATGGACGTTCTTCAGACACAAGGAAAATAACCCTAGATGGCACCTTAAGAGATTCAAGGAAAAGAGCAAAATAAATGATAGATAATAGGAAGTAGGGACACAGGTCTTGGGGATCAAGAGATGGTGGGGAGGGCAAGGCAGAGAAGGGAGAAGGGATAAAGAAAGGACTCAAGATGTGTCATGTGCATGTGCCAGCTCCCCACCAGGAATGTGACCATCATAAATACGTACTAGTAAAAATACAAACTGAAGGACGATATTGTCCCCAAAGTTGTCCCAAACTGGTTCCATCCACATAGCACACACTAATGTGGTGAAAGCCCCCGCTGGTCGACTGGCTCAGAGAGGGAGGGCCAGCTTACTGGGCCCCTGCTTGCACCTCAGTGACTTAACAGCAAACTGGAGAGGGCAGAAATCCCAAGTCAGCATGTTTCAGAAGAACCATAACCAACAAGGAAAGGGGCTGAGACCTCCACCATACACCTGTACAGAAGAAACCAGAAACATGACACGAGAAAAATATAAGAAAAAGCCCTCAGCCCCCAATCCAGTGAATATTGACCCAGGAGAGGTAAATACAAAAGAGATTGAGGGCAGTAAATATGCAATATCGGACATGGCATCAGCTGACATAAAGAGATATCTTCATGACATCATAGACGAGCTCAAAATGGAAATATTAATTCAAGTAAAGCAAGATATAAGAAGATTAATAAAAGAAATGCTAAGCACCTCTCAAGAAGACACAGATGGAAGAATGGAGGAACACACAAAAAAGAGAGAAACGCTTGATAAAGAATATAAGGAAAACCTAGAATACATGAAACAGATTCAAAGCAATTGCCAGGAAATAAAAACTCCATGGAAAGCTGGAAAAATTGTCTGACAGAAACTAGAGACAGATTAACAAAACTTGAAGATAGGTTTGCAATGTGCAATCACAAAAGGAAAGATCTCTTAAAAATAACAAGGAAACAGGCAGTAACAATACAAAGGACAGAAGATGACAAGAGAATCTATTACCTAAGAATAAAAAATGTGAGTGTAGAATCAGGGGTTAACACAAAGGAAATACAAAGGTTATTTACAGAAATTATTAAGGAAAACTCCTCAAGCATAGGAAAAGGAAATGATATTCAGATGTATGAGGCATACAGAACTCCAGCCACCTACAACTACAACAGAGCTACCCCTAGACATATAATAATCAAGATCCCAGAAATTCAACACAAGAAAAAAATATTAAAAGCTGTCAGAGAAAAGAAACAGACCACCTATAAAAGAAAACCCATCAAAATCATGACAGACTTCTCAACACAAACCATCAAATCAAGAAGAGCTTGGAGCAAAGTATTCCAAGCCCTAAAAGAAAATAACCTCCAACCCAGATTGATGTACCCTGCAAAACTGTCTCTAGAAATTAATGGAGAAGCAAGATGCTTCCAAGACAAAGAGGAGCTGGGGGAATCCATGACTACCAATCCAACCCTATAAAAAATACTGAAGGACATTCTAGAGAGAGAGAAAAAAAATACCAGGATTTCAGGAACAGTGGCAGAGAGGCCTCAATGAATGGAGCAGACAGTGGAATGAAAGAGAAGTAGACAACTGATGGCAGAAACATAGCATAGCAGAAATGAGGCAGAAAAGGTTGGCTGTAATCTCTGACATAGATGGCCTTGATATACTAACAAAAAGAAACACAGGCAGAGTACATCAAGAGACAATGTCCATCAAGATGCTCTGTATTGGAAACATAATTAACCTGAAAGAGGGTTTATGGACAGAAAGTCAAATATGAGAAAACAATGCTCTATGTGACATGGAACTAGACCAGCACCTGCAGATAGGTTGAAAAGACATAATACTTTTGTACAGCAGAGAACTACTCAGCTATAATGAAGGAAAACCTTGAAGATTTTATAGGTAAAGGAATACAACTTGAGATCAAGCCCAGGAGTCAAAAGGTTCAGAACCAGTTAGGGTAAATAGCAGGTTGCTTCCCCAATCTAAAAACTGAGGGAGTTAGTGGGACCCAAAATATGCAGTGTACCCTATGGGAGTGAAAGGGGAGGAATTATCTAAAAAAAGGAAGGCAGAGGATGCTGTTAATAGTGTATCAGGATTTAAAATCCACATTATTCTCACCACTCAGTTTAGATGGATTATATTCTGTTCCAGTTATTCTACTTGCACTAGATTTGAGGGCATGCACAGCTATCCCAAAAAGAGCAGGATATATTATGGTAATCATCCTTAATTTCCTATTAACTTAATCTGAAGCCCTGTATAACTTATACTGTCTTCCTATGACTGATCTTATTTGAATCTGGTTTGTTAGATTGCTGTTTTGTATTGACTGATTTTATTTGAATGTTATGATTGATAGTATCAAGTCTGAGAGTATAGGCAACTATACTGAAGATGACAAGATTCACTAGGATACCCACTCTGGTTTGATTATTACCTGCTTTTGAAGTCTTATAATGTCTCCAGTGTTTTGTTTTTATTAATATGGTTATGTACTGCTATATTCAATTATACTATGCCTAATGATATAGACAATTCTATTGAAGATAACAAGAGACATCATAGTAACCATTGTAGATCACCTTGTATTGTGGTTTTATATGACATTTTCGTTTCATGTTTTTCTAGGAATTTGTTTTGTTTTGTCTTACTTTGTTTTGTTTTTCCCTCTAATACAGAAAGGATAGATATACATGTAGAGACTCATGCATGTGTAGAACTCATAAACAGTTTATGAGAACTGATTATATGATGCATGATGAAATGAACAACTACTTTGAAGAAAAAGAGACATACAGTACCCAGTGCTGATTCCGTAGCATCATGATGTGAAATCCAGCAATACTATTAATCTTTGTTCAGAGTGATTTTAGTCTGTTTTGTTTTGTTTAATCTCAACATACATGAAGGTATGGACAGCCATTTTGAAGAGAATGAGAGACACTATGACAGACTTTGTTGATTTCCTTATTGTCTGGTCTTGAAGACCTAAAACACCTTCATCATCCTGTTCGGATGATGTTTTATGTTCGGATGTTCGGATGTTGTTTTGTATGAATTCACTGTATGTGAAGATATGGACAACTATTTGGAAGAAAACAAGAAACAGTATGATAGTGAAGATCTCTGGTTGTCTTTCTTTGAAATCTGTATCTCTTACATTGCTTTCTTATGTTCTGTTTTGTTCTGTTTTGCTGTGTTTAATTTGATCCTCTTTAAAATAAAATTTAAAAAATAAAAAATATTTTTAAATAAAAAAATACAAACTGAAAAATATTTTTAAAAAGAGATTCAAGAGAAAAAAGTACAGAAAAGATAAATATGCAAATAATAGTCATGTTTTACAGGATTTTAAATGTGTAAAAGTAAAAATTTAACCACAAAAGCTCATATCACAAAGGAGGACAAAATGGGTTTAAATGTTTTATATCATTCTATTTTCCAAAAAGTATAATTGGTAAAAGTAGCAGTGTACATCAAGCTATAGTCAGTCGGTCAAGGATGCATGTTGTAATCATGGTAATAAAACAAACAGCAAAAGCATTTATAACAAGAAAGGGGAAAAGATTAAAAATAATAAGTCTAGCTGTGGATTCAGCTCAATGGCATAAGCACCTGCCTGGCAAGTGCAAGGTTGTGAGTTTGATCCCAGGTACATAATAATAATAATAATAATAATAATAATAATAATAATGTCTAAAAGAAAAATATAAAAAAGCCACACCAATGAGAAAATATGGTAAATTTAAATACAAATGGTAACTTTTAGTTAACTATATAAAGACTAAATAAAACACATTCTCATTAAAGACACAATAAATAAATAGATAAATCCCTTATTTGGATCTTTCAACTTCATATTCTATCATTTTCTCCTTTGGGTGCCATACTAATCTACTCACTTCTCTTCTACTCCTCTAAGTGATTTTCCATCTCAGAGCCTCTAAACAACAAACTTCTCTCTTCCTGAACATCCCCCTTTCTCTGTTTCTTTTTCAGCTACTTTATCAGAAGTCAGTCAGTCCCACTGTTCTCTCATCTTCAACCTTTCGTTTCTTCCATAACACTTTTCATTTAATTTTTTTTTTACTAATGTTTACCCCTTTGGAATTGACCTCCATTCATTCATCGAACTCATAAAACTGAGTTTATTGTGCTCATATGTGTTCAGTATATGCCATGTAATCCTTTACAAGCCAGAGATATGACAATAATAAGCTCCCAGTCCTTGTGGAACCCACTTTCCAATGTAGGACAGACACAGTACTCATCTTTTTTGCTTACAGCTGAATCCCACACACTCGGAAGCATGAGACAGTCATTCAAATACTTCTGGAGTGAATGTTTACTCTATTTGCCAGAAACCACAGCAGTGACTTACAAAGCTTCTTTCATAACACATCCCTGTAAGAGGTAGTGTTGCCATCTTAAGATGAGAAGATTGCCCCTATCTATTGGTTTAGGCCATCTGGCTCTGCCCATTATCTTCAAGTATCACTACTACCACAGGCCTTTGGATTTTCCCTTGTCATATCTGCTAGTCCCCAAAATCACTATGATTAAGACCAATAAAATCTCTAACACTCCAGTTTCCAACAGGGTTGTAGAAAAGCAACACTGTAAGTCACTAGCTGGTACTTCATCTAAATTCCCAATGCCTCTCTACCTTTTGTGAAATGAGCAGAATGCCATGTAAATTTCTAAGACATCACATGCCTTTGAAGGGTAAGTACAGTATACATAAAGTCAAAGGGGAAAATGTCTATTCCATAAGGCTTTCTGTGTACTTATTGCAGATTTCCTCTGAGCCAGCTACTCTGGGACATGCACAGACCAGAGACCTCAGCTTGGTCATAAATGTTAAGCCAATGAAAAACATTCCACTATGTAGAAGCAAAGGTATCTAAAATAGCCAGGGAAAATTTCAGTAGGACAGTTTATGATATCACCCCTCTTGCCACTTAAAGTCTCATCTTCCTGGCATCCTTAGCCCCAAAAGTTTAAGTTCCAAAGCAACAGTTTCTAAATCTGGCTGATTTAGGCATGTTAAAAATCTTAGGAAGTGTTACAATATAAATTACTGGTCCTCTCCCCCAGAGATTTGATTCAAAATGTGTGAAGCAAAGTCTAAGAATTTTTAAAATCTCTTTAAGCCATTCTGAAATATATCAAATTTTGAAAAAGGTTCCATAGAATACCATTTTTCCATTGACTCATTCCAGTGTATCTCGATTCATGATGGACTAAGGGAAATAAAACTAGTTTTAATACCTAATGATTTAACTGAGTGGATGCCCATAACTTCTAATCACATGCCATTTATTGTTTCTGCATTAAAAAGTACTATAACAGGAAAAAAATTTATATTCTTTTTGCATGCAAATGGGAAGAGTTCTTCCTCAAATATACTATTTTGTATCAAATGTCTTCTACACAAACTAGTTGAACCTAGATTTGCATACAACACTTCCACTGCCCAGTTTAGTCTCAAAGTGTTATACAGCAAACATACTCATGAAAAAACTTTTAAGTGTGAATTTCTGTAGTATTGGAATTATTTTAAAGTTTATTCTATTTTTTAAATTCTGAGGATTTCTTGTATGCGTGCTAAAGATTTAACCAACTGCCTCAAGCATGTACTCTACCATTGAACTATAATCTCCATTCTATCTTAACATTTTTAGCAGTTGACTGAATTGTTAATCTGTAATTAACTTTAATAAATACTAAAATCTGTGGTCTCATAAGACCACAGATTGGTAGGTTCAGCTCCAAAGTTTCATATTTCTAGGTCTGGAGGAAAGCCTGAGATTTTGCATTTCTAGAAAGTTCTTAGGTAAAACTGGTATTTCTGGTTCAGGAAAAACACTCTTGAGAACCACTGTGTTAACTCATTCCAATTCCATCTCAAACAGGTCATACAATACATTATGTGATCTGCATTGAAGGTGGAATAATACTCCAGGGAACACTTCTGCTTTAGCACTGCTTTAGTTTCTTATTATAGAACCAGGGTAGAGACAGTCCAAGAAAAAAGGTAGGCTTTATGTTTCCCAAGAGTTTTTCTACTCAATGTGCTTCTATTCAATCTTGCCCAGAATGGACAATCTCATCTCATATAAAATATAAGCAGAAGACATAAAAACAAGACCAAAAACTGCAAGTAAGTAACTAGAAAATAACAGCACATCTAGCTCCCTACAAACACAAATATGCATCATCATTTACCAGATGCGCCCACAAATACTGGCAAGTTTCCATAAAAACGTCAGCATACAGATTCTTGTTCATCCTTAAATGGTAAGTTAGTGATAAAAATTTTGAGGCACTTTTGAAGAACCACGATTTACAGTTCCAAATGTTTTAATTCTACAAAATGAGATATTCTAATTTATATCTGTGCCCCCAAATCCCATTATTTAAATTAGTTAAGGAAGGTATGATTATACTATGCCAAAATGGACTGACTCTTTAGACAGGTAAAGAAATGACCTAAGTTTCAAGAGAATTCAGTAGGTTTAAACTTTCTCAAGTTTGTCAAGCTCATATTTTGTACTATGGTAAACAAGTGATAACAAATCAAGAGCTTGCTCTGTCACACTCCTCTTCCAAAGGACTTTCTTCAGATATTTTTCAGACAATATTCTAGCTATTAATGATGATCCACTAAATGCTACGTCTCAGGTGTTTTGCTAAGAGTTTCACTTAATTCTTTGAAACTCCAATAGTAAGTACAATCTTCAGTTTTCAAATGAAGAAATTAAGGCTGAAAGCATATTAAATTGCCCAATATAAAAGTAGTTAAAGGTTGCTTCAGTACTGAAATGTGAACTTTTATGGCAATTATCACCACAGGCTTCTCAATACAGCGAATTCCTACTGATTAGTAGAAGGTACCATTTATTGGTTTCACAAATTAGTGACTGTAGTTTGTATACATTATGTCATTTAATCCTCTCAAAGTTGTGACAGTTTTCATTTTATCAGAACATGTAAGTTTCAACAAACTAGCTAAAAAGTCACCTGTGTAACTGAGTCAGGAATGAGCCCTGCTCTGCCTTCAAAGTTCAAGCTGCTGCTCGCCAGCACATTTAGTACCCTCCTATACCAGCCCTCTATTGGGTACTATTTTCCACTTGCATGCATAGAATTACATACACAGTCTGGCTATCATTTGTTGACACTATTATATTTGACCTTCAAATACTTTAACTTCTAATTTGTAGTCTGGCATTTTGTATTGGTTCACATGAAGGCTTCATTTAAACATCACACTATTCCACAACTCCACTATCCATATCCAGAATGTTCTAAATTTAAAAGTAAAACTCAACCCTCTAGAGGCCTCCATCTGTACATCCACAGTGATAACATATGCAAGATTCTAAGGTGTACCAGTTAAATACTGATTTTTGTATTATTGAATTTGAGGACACTTTTTGGCATCTTTTATTTACCACTGATGAAATCAGTTTGCATTAATGATGCAACTACCAAGTAGACCCTTCAAACACTACCACCAATTCCATTCAAGGTTATTATGAATAAGTAAAACACTTTTCCATTGTCAAATACCTCGTTCAATATTTGAAGTCTATGCTTTGTTCTCTGTTCATAAGCCATTATCTACAGACTAGTCATTTTTCATTTATATATATTTATATGATTAACTATACTATTTGCCTTCCAATGAGGATTTAATTCATTTTATCATGATTATTACTGAGACTATGACAGTTAAAGTATACAATTGTTAGACCATTTTAGAACTCTCGAACATTTAAATCTCTTAAGGTGTGTTACGTGTTCTGTGATAGTAATTTGGAGTTGTCTCATTCTAAGTAACTGCAAATGTAAGATTTTAGTAATTACTTTAGGTGTTGGAAAATCTAGCACACCTATGGGCCTAAATATAAGCTCCAAAACAGACACACACACACACACACACACGTATACATATACACACAGACAGACAGAGATGGAGAGAATGGGAGAGAGGGGGGTAGAGAGAGAGACAGGGGCTGAGTTGAGAAGTGTACCTTTAAAAAGCAAATTATAGTATGTATAAAAGAATTACCTAAACAACTCCTTTGGGTATATTTTGAGATCCTTTATTATTAGCCTATGGTATTAGTAGCTAGAATAGGTGGAGAATGTAACACCAATTTAAAAAATCTTTTAAGTTTTATAAATATCTTTCATAAATAAAAACTTACACAATGTTCATGCCACTTTTTCTTTTTTCACTAAATTTTAAAAATTCATGGGTTTGCTTATCAATTACTAGTCTAGAAAGTAAAGTTCAATACAGATTTTCAAAACAGTCAGCACAGGGCTGGGGATTTAGCTCAGCAGCATAAGTGCCTGCCTGGCAAGCATCAGGTCCTGATTTCAATCCCTGGTACTAAAAAAAAAAGAAAGAAAGAAAAAGTCAATGTAAAACTAGTTT
Organism: Dolichotis patagonum; assembly: GCA_004027295.1. Taxonomy (NCBI): domain Eukaryota; kingdom Metazoa; phylum Chordata; class Mammalia; order Rodentia; family Caviidae; genus Dolichotis; species Dolichotis patagonum. The sequence goes on along the minus strand of PVJX010002040.1, from coordinate 30,850 downwards.
ACTTAGCAAGTAAAAAGTTTAGGAAGGCAAAGGTCTTTGTCTGATGTCTGTGTCATCTGAGAAAATACAAACTATTATAAAACTGGCCCACCTGGTCAAAGTTGTTTTTACACATCTAATTAAAAGCATCAGCAAAAGTAGAAATATATACACACTGAAAATCCAACACTGTTACCCTAATACCTCAAGTAGTTTATTGGTAGTTATTATCTACATTTGTATAAATATAAACATTCTAAATAATCATTACTAGTGCAAGTACATTTAATATGAAAGCTCCACAGGAAGCTACTTTATTTCATGGATAACAAGAACCAAGTTTCCAAAATTTCAAGTTGTGCCACTGGAAAACCAAACAAAGAACAAAAGACAAAACTTAAACCCAAAACAAAAACCCAAAACCTGCTAGCAAAGTGCATTTCTCTTGATGATTTCAGGATAAACAGTTGGCTTTACAAACAGGAGATAAATACACTTACTTGCCAATATATGACTACTGGAATTAAGTCTCTCCCTAGAAGTAAGAATTAAATAAAGATCTTCCCTTCTTATAAAATTTTATTTTTATTACAATACAAACAGCACCAGTGAATCTTCGTAAAACAGCTTTGCTACTGTTCTTATCTGCAGTACTGTGCCAATGCTTCCCATAATCAGGACTGCACAGGCCTAGTAATACTGTTCAGTTGGTAAACAAAAAATTAAAGCTCAGAACGCATACATGTATCTTACATTTTCATTCCACAGCATATCGGGTGTTGTTCTATAAAGCTTTTGCTCTTCCCAAAATACTACAAAAATATATGAAAAAACACGTTTTCAGCCAGCAAATATTAACAAATGTCTTTTAACTAGAGACTATGTATTTATTGTAATTATATCCTCTTGACTGAATTCAATAATTGTTTTCTTCACAAGTCCATATATGTATCCAAGCATATGTATTTAGAATTAATCTATGTGCCCATATTTACTATGTAAGAATCAGGTAGATTTTAGGTTCTTCATGTGAAAGTGCTCTGACAACCAACCATTTCTGTATTAGCACCAAATCCCAAAAACGTTGTTTTAAAATTGTATAGGAAGATGCATAGCTATTTCTATAAAGTAAACTACACACCAAAACATGCTTTGTCAAAACTAGTCCATGCACTTGAAGATACCTCAAACATCTTATTTTTATTAAAATTAGATCAACTTTTTTTTTTTTTTTTTTTTTTTTTGGTTTTTTGAGACAAGGTCTCACTATGCAGTTCAGGGTGGTCTTGAGCTCACGTTGTAACCCAGAAAGTTCTCAAACTTGCAAGGATCCTCCTGCCTCAGCCTCCCCTGTGCTGAAATTATGGACATGTGCCACCATGCCCATCTTAGACCAAGTTTTTTTTAAAAAATTGCCTAAAATTAAGAGATAGCATTAAATTATTTGATTCCAGAAAATGCTAATTATCCAGCCAAACTTAAAAAAGCAAACACTTCCTTTTGTCCCAGCACAATCAATATAGATCAGCATAACTGTATGTGTGTGTATATTAATCTGCCTTAATATTTCCACTCATCAGCATTTTATCTTAACATACAAAGCCTTGTAGGCAATTTCTCTGCAAAGGCTTCCTCCTAAAAGATACAACACAAAAAACACTAACAGACACTCTTCAAAGTTTTATTTCATTAACTTCAGATCAAATTTCCACAACTACTTTCTGGTCAATTTACTATCCTTGCTTGCCTTCCCAAAATGGTAGTACCAGAAGACATGGGGTAGGGAGAAGAGACCGTTTTAAGAAGCACTGCATTTGCTCATCTTCCACAAGGAAACAGAGTTGGGCATCTGACTGTTCAACAAAACAAAGCTTTAATAGCATCCAGGAGGGCAAACAGGCAAACCAGGCTGTAGACACGCTTCCATTTGTCAAATTTAGACCAGAGAAAACCTACTTCACACAGATATAAAAGGTATCAATATTCATCTCTTCTTTTTCTGTTGCCGCAACATTTTTCTTCTTTTAATTATCATATCATGCAGTTTCTCAAGTCCTTCTTTGAGTCCATCACCTATGATTGCACAGGTAGGCTGCAAATGCCAAGGAGTTGATGAGCTCAGTTCACCCATTGCTAACAATTTCTCGATTTCTGTGAGAGACAGTGAGTTCCTCAGATCTTGTTTATTAGCAATTATAAGTACAGGGACTCCTTGATTTTCAGATATCCTAGTTATTTTATGGAGTTCAGTTTTGGCTTCTTCCATCCTTTCAACATCAACCGAGTCCACAACAAACACTATGCCATCTGTGCATCTGGTGTACGACTTCCACAGGGGCCTTAATTTCTCTTGACCACCTACATCCCAGAAGTGAAAGGTGACTGTTTTAGAATTTCCCAAAGTTACCTTGATTTTCTCGGTGTTAAATCCTTTAGTAGGTACAGTATTTACAAATTCATTGAACTGCAACCTGTATAAGACTGTTGTTTTTCCAGCACAGTCCAAACCCAGAATAACAATGTGGTAGGACTGAAAGGAAGGAAGGCTGGACAGGATAGACGTCTGGTCTGACAGTCCATTCCCCATTTCCAGGGGCAAGTAAGTGTCCCAAACTGAAACACTTTCTTCCTACTGCTTTGGAATTTTTCCTTGGTGATCCAGCTACCAGACTGCTGGGGAAAAAATGGATACGTTATTCTTGGGAAATAATATGCTAAAACAAGTCTTATTTTTCCTGAAAGAGCAATGAGAGGAGCTTGATAAAACTTGCTTCAGTAAACAAACCACCTGAGACAGAAACGTAAGCAGTACAAGACAAATGCTGGAATAACTGCAACCCAAATTCTCTGATTCACTCAAATCAGTATAGTATGTACTTTTGTATACTGCCCTCGGTCCCCAACCCTCAACAGACCTCATTCTGAAGACAACCCAGTTGCCAGAATCTGGTCCAAGTCGCCGTAACCACGGAAGTCCAACCTTCCCACAGCCTCCCATTTTTTTTTTTTTTTAAATTTTTGGCAGAAAACATAGAAGGTAATCGCACCTTGGACAATCTACTACCACATGTTTAACAGCAGACTCAAGACCACTATTACATGCCCCACCCCACCTCTAAAAAACGATCTCACCTCCCAAAGCGGAGTCTGCGTCCCAACCTAGCATTGGCAGGCGCTTCCCATGCGACGGCAGCGCCCAACGTCCGCTCAGCTCAGACCTCCGCGCAGCTCTGGCAGTTACTGCGCTGGAAACCTTGGACTCAGACTCCGGCCACGCCCACCTCTTCCGGCCCACCCATAATCTGCGACCCCATTGGTCATCCGCGCCGGAGCAGCCACGCCACCCCGCCCCCGTGGCCCTATTGGCCAGGGCAGCTGCCGCTCCCAGCTGGGCGGTGCCGGGCTCTGGGCCGGTCCACAGGCAGCACCACCTGTTGCCCTTGAGTTAGGAAACCGGGAGGCCTCGGAGAGAGCGACAGGCGGCCCTGCGGTGGCGGCTGCCGAGGCTGTGGGGCCGCCCCACGCACCTGCAGCGCACCCCGCGGGCCTCGCGCCGCAGCCCTCACATCCGGGGCTCGCAGTCACCACCGGCGCCGTCATTAACCCTTCGTCCACCGGCCGCGGGTGCTCGCGTGGCCGCGCCCGCCGCTCAGGCGCAAACGACCCAGGCCGCGACCGCGCCAAGAACCGCTGCCCCGCAGCAGGCTCCGCTCCGTCCACCCTCCCCGCACCTCGCTGGCCCGCGACCTCGCCCGGGTGTGGCCGCCCCGCCCCCACCGCTCACCTGCGCGCTCGCCTCTCTGCCCGACCGCGTGTCTCCCACAGCCGCTGGGACACCGGTGAGACCCCGGCGGCGACAGGGCACAAGGCCGGCGGGCGCCGGCGCCAGGCCGCGCTAACGGTGCTGCGTTTTCCCCGCCCGCCGCGGCCCGCCCTCCCTTCGCGTCGGGCCGTCGCCTGCCAGTGGGGGGCGCGCGGGCGCCGCGTCGCCTAGCAACGACAAACAAGGTCACGTTCGAACAGCGCGGACCGTGGGGAGCTCGGCTCCGCCGCTCCCGCCGCCCCCAGTGCGGCCACGCGTTAGCTCAGCTGGGCGAGATCGGTCAGCCTAGGCCGAGGGCGTCCTTGGGGGCGAAGGGCGCGCGACATGGGGTCGGGGACTCCGGTCAGCACCGGACAGCGGGCCCCTTGCATAACGGGGTGACGTGGAGGTAGTTGAGAGTTGAGAGCTGTCTCCGGTGGCCTGGGTGGCTGGACGTGCGCGCACCTTGCTTTCGCAGAAGCAAATGAACGCATCCTTACACGTGATTCTAGCTCCTTGCCCGCGAGGTAGTGAGGTAAAAATATTTCACAGATGACAGGAGGTTAAATGGATGTTTCTAATGATCCCAGAAAAATGAGTGGTGGTGCCGGAATTGATAACCTGTCTACTAGTCATTAAATGCATAACGCTTTCGATTGGATGGTTCTAAATGTAATTGTGTCCTCGATCCATAAATTCACAAATAGGAATTGAATAGGAGGTAGGCACAGTTCTGCGTGCTTGGGAATAGGATGGTTACCAAACAGACTGCTTTTATGAAATAGTGTCTTTCTGGGTGACCAGCAAGCCAAACTGTCTCATAAATTTATTTAGAAAATGTGACCGACCGTTGATAATTTCAAAGTGCTCATGAAAATACAGAAGAGAGGTACTGATTTAAATTCTGGTAAAACATCAATGACAAAAAAAACCTCAAAAAAAAACCAAAAGATTTATGGTGGATGCCATATGATATTATAATCTGAAAGAACTTATATGATAGACTTTTAACTAATGTATATTTTAATATGAATTGGAATTTCCCAGAGAAATTTCCGGTTTTCTCAAGACCTCTATTACAAGTGATACTTACTGCCTTTATGAACAGTATAAGAAGGTGCAGACTCACCCTAATGCATAGTTTCAAAAAGATTAGTGAAATTTCGGAAATAAGAGCTAGAAATCTTAAATTGCATATTTTATCAAGTTATTTACTGAATCTAGTATAAGCTTAGGATTGCCTTATTGGTTATTTTGGAAACTCAACCATTTACAGGAGTTAGCAAAAAGACTATGAAAGACTTTTGGGGTTTATAGTAGGATTGAAATCAAGTGGACCCTGCCAGTATTCCTTGAAAAAGTATATATTTTTTAAATCTTTTGGGGGGCTAGAAAGATAGGAAAACACTGAGAGGTTTCATCCTTGCAAAATCACTCTTACTGAATTGCACTGTAACGTTAAGCCGTAGGCTTGAATCTAGAAACCCTGTGGGTCACATTCAGGAGATAAAGATTTACATGTTTGAAGGGCAGAGGGAGGGAGAGAGAGAGGAAGAAGGAGAGGAAGGGAAAGAAGGGGAGAGGAAGAGAAATTGACAATAGAGATAATCTGTTGTGAAAAGCTTCAAACATTTGGTCTCTCCCTCTTTACAGAGAAAATGTTCGGTGTGTCTGCCTATTGCATAAGCAGTAATAAATACATGAAAACAAGCGCCTAATGGTGTAAAAAGTGATTAAGTTTATGGAACCCACTATTCACTTTGCTGCATAGGCTCCTATCAAAAGCCCCTTGAGATATTTTTTTTTAGATATGCCAGGAAAATGTTCCCTTTAGGCTGCAGCTCAGGACCAGTGTACTGCTATATCCTGGGGTCCCTGAGGAAATTTCTAGTCATTCTGTGCAATAGTTTAATTTTTGTGAGGGAAACACAGTGACATCTGTTGGACCATGTAGAAACTACAACTGTACATTACTTAATAAAGGAAACTAAAGGGCATGTCTTTTAGCTTGAGACACTGTGAAAAATTTCATAGACACTGGGAGTTCTGTGAGCCTCTATCTTTAATAATCATTTTACAAATAACGAGGTATCACTTGGAAACTTTTGTAAATATGTAGGTTCCTGGGTCCCACATCAGACCTCCCAAATCACAATCAACAAAAGGGCCAGTAATCTGCATTTCAAACAACTATTATAGGTAATTAATGATTAGACATTTGGAGCGAATACTACCTTTAAGAAACAGATAAGACTTCTCCTTTTAAGCAACTAATTAACTTTGTTTTTATTTTTAATTAAATACTAAACCCAGATCAAATCTAATGTCTGTAATACTCTTCTTTCATAAGCCAGTTTTCTACTATAATGCCGAACATAAACATAGAAACTGGTATGTCCTTCTTTTGCCTCTCTCGTTGAGTTTTTCTTTTCGAACATACTTCACGTTACTTGTTCCAAAGAATATTTATTGGAATTTCCCAAACTGAAAATAGAGTAAGTAGAATAGTCTCTAGCTGAAGCAACCAGTCCAGTGGAGCTGTTAACACATACATGTACATAATTACTATGATATTTAGTGGGGTTTATGAATTATAAAATAGAAAGTTATTATCAACCCTATTCTTCATCAAACTTTACCTGACAAGGGACAGGGTAGTTTAACACACAAGTGTCATTTTTAAGGTGGGTGTTAAGAAAACATCATGAGACAAGAGGTGAGAGGTCAGAATTGAAGAGAGAAGCAAGAGTTGGCAAAGCACAGAGGCACAGTTTTCTGAGATGTTCAAGCAAATTCAAAAAAGGAAATTATAATTTCCATGGGAAAAAAGAATATGCAGAAAGGGGAGTCTCAATACAGTAGAAAAATGAATGCATCTTGTGTCTGAAGAAATGTGTCAGTATCATTCAGAAAGTTTTGTTGAAGTTCTATTCCCAACTGTCTCTTGATTTCTGCTAAATGACAAAGTTGTTTCAAACTTATTTATAATATATATATATATATATATCCCTTTGGCTCTGCCACAACTAAATAGGATAAATGGGTAGTTTATAAACAACCAAAACATATTTCTAACCATATTAAAGGTTGGGCAGTCCAAGATCAAGGCACAGACAGATTCGGTAAGGATCTCACAGTCCACACTTACTACACCTCCACGTATACAGTGGAAGGGGACTATTATTTTATGCATTAGAACTTTAACAGAAGAACTCCACAACATTCAGTCCATTACACGATACCACTGTCAGCCCTGCTAAAACATAATGTAGGAGTTAAGTTTCATTGTATTACCTTGATTGGTCTGGGAGCCACCTGAGAAACTGGTGGGGGCACATTTCTCTGTGTCTGGGTGGTTCATGAAAGCATGACCTTGGATACTGTATCTGATTCCTGGCCTCTTCCTGGCCAAGGATGTGCTGCTCAGCTGCCATGAACTAAGCATCTTTGCTGTGCCTTACACTCCTACCATCAGTCAACCATGGACTGAATCCCTGGGAAAAGTGAACTAAATTTAGCCTCACCTTTAAATTGTGGGCAATTGGGTATTGTGCCTCCACAAGGGGAAAACTAATATACTGTATAAGGTTACCCTCTTAGTCCCTATTTTAGTTGATGCTAATTTAGTCATCCTAAAAAGAAATCCCAGAGCCAGTTAAAAATTTCTCCTACGTACACTAATAATTAGCCACCAATCTCCTTTTAATCTACTTCTCTCTTTTCATTCTCATTTTCACTATATATAATCTGTTTCTTTTGATCTCTCACTTCAGCTGGTTAATTTTCCTGCTAAGTGATCTTTTAGCTAGTAAGCAAGGGACCAGAGATTTGTCCCTTTGTGTGGTTCCAGAGTGTTTTATCCATTGCACTCCAGGAGTTGATTTACTTTGATCCATCACAGTACAAAGCCAGGGTACAATTTTTGACAAAACTTTAGAAGGAGAATGTTAGAAGGAAAGTACAATCCAAAATTCCCTTAGAATTACTCCTAGATAAGATTCCCTCCCCACGAGTCCAAGGATGCTCTGTCAACTCCTTTTATGGGCAGATTCAAGAAGTGTCTCCACCGATTTCCAAGCCACAGGACAATGTCTTTTCCTCCAAGAGGGCCTTCATGTGCCTCTCCACGCCCCAGTCCAGCTGCACTTTGAAAAGACCCGGTGAGAGAACAGCATCACGCCACACACACACAGGATACCTTCTATGTTCCTGTGTCCTGGCTTTATATCTGTCTCCTGGGATGGTTAGCAATGAGAAAATCCAGCCTAACAGGGCCTCAGCAGGGCTACACATCAGAACAGATAGGCCTTGATTCTTTCCAGTTTTAACTAAAATTATGGGTTATATTTTATTTCAGCAGTCTCCTCTGTCCAGGCCTTTTGACATTTCTGTCTTCTTTCACGAACATTTTAATCCTTTCTGTCACAAGTTTTCTTGTCATCTTGGTGGTATGCTCTAAAGCTTAGTGCTTAGGTCTTCACCCCTACTTTCCCCCTTAGGTAATTTTATCCACTACCTGAGGTTTAAATCCAGGGATTTAGACCACCTATATTAAATTTGTCTCCAGTCTGGACCTCATCCCCAAGCTCCACAACAAGTCTGGCAAATAAGCATCTCAGCTGCTAAGCCTACTACTCAGTCTGGCAAGTTCCCATCACATTTACTGGCAGCCTAGCTTACCCACTTTCTTAGAGCAGTGACCTAGGCTTAAACTCACACATCGCAATAATCCATCAGCAAAGCCTGTCAAACACGCAAGTCCAAATGTGATCACCTCTCCCGGCCCATAGTGCTGTCCCTCTGGTTCAAGCCCATTGTGATCCTGGTCATCCCATGTACTCTCAGTGCTTCTGAGGCAAAATTCTTGCCCAGGTATAAATGCCATGCCCACAGAGAGGCCTTCCCCTCATACCTTATTCAAAATGTCTGTCTTCCTTCTCCACCATCACTCTCTATTTCTTACTGGTTGCTTTTTCCCTAAGCTTTTTGTTTTGGTTTTTTGTTTTTGTGTCTAGCACTTTTACCACCTGGCATGACTTGTATTTGTTTACTGTGTGCCCTCACAGGCTCTTCTTTGCTACTGGGAAGTCTCAGGAAGTAGAATTGCATCAATCTTATGTCACTCTATCCTTAGTGTATACAGCAATGCCTGTCACATAGTATAAACTCGGTGAATTATTCAGGGAATGTTTGATATCCTAAGAATACCATTCAAACAAACTACAGATCTCCACAAAAACATGTGATCATTTTAAAGGGGCAGTTCCATATAGAAAAAATGAAAAACAAGTTATTGTATCTCTTTATTCTTAAATAGGCAACAGTTGTGTAAAGCAGGCTTTAAATCCACCATTATTACAAAATAGAATAAGCTCCTCCAGGTAAAACATCTGCATTAAGCTTAAGAATTATTTCACTACAGCAAGAATAATCTTCAGGTGCTTGCAATGTTTTTGTAACTAATGGGTCATTCAAGTGGTCTTCTCAATCTGAAGATCAGGAGGCCCCCCAAACTGGACCACGCCTTAATTACTTCTGAGGCAGAAATTACTTATAATTTTGAGAAAAATAATTTTCCTCTACCTTCAAACCATTAGGGTTTCAAATCTTTTACCTCAAGTTATATTCACATTTTTCCATTTTGGACATTTATGTTTGCTCAGTATTGATTGATTGATTGATTGATGGTGGTCATTCTGTGGTGAGGATGGGAAGACAATTATTAGATTGTATATGGTTAACATTATCATAACCCTTGAAGAATAAATGAAAAATCACCATGAATGGAGAATAGCCAGGAATCTCCTTTTTAAAGTCCACAGAAAGCACCCTTTCCATATTTATCTGTTTAAATAAAGCAAGATAACTTGTAGTTAATGTTACAGGTTCATGTGTATCTGATATAAAATATGCAGCAATCCTTCTTGAAGTGATTGTTTAGAATAACCACATTTCTATGAAATTTTTAAAAGATTTTTAAAAGATTGCTGGGCATTAGTGATACATACTGGTAACTCCAGCTAGTAGGGAGGCTAAGGCAGAAGAGCCTGGGCATTTTGCTGGTACCTTGCCTCAAAAACTAAAAAAGGATGGG